>CAUYPK010102340.1:0-20344 GCA_963574355.1 Loris lydekkerianus | reverse complement strand
CCTCTTTCATGTTTACATGGATGGAGCTGGAACATATTCTTCTTAGTAAAGTATCTGAAGAATGGAAGAAAAAGTATCCAATGTACTCAGCCCTACTATGAAACTAATTTATGGCTTTCACATGAAAGCTATAACCCAGTTATAACCTAAGGGTATGGGGAAGGGGGATAGGGAGGGGAGGGAGGGGGGAGAATGGGTGGAGGGAGGGTGATTGGTGGGATTACCCCTGCGGTGCATCTTACAAGGATATATGTGTAACTTAGTTAATGTAGAGTGTAAATGTCTGAACACCATAACTAATACCAGGAAGGCTATGTTAACCAGTGTGATGAAAATGTGTCAAATGTTCTATAAATCTAGTGTATGGTACCCCATGATCGCATTAATGTACACAGCTATGATTTAATAATAAAATGAAAAAAAAAAGTCTTGAAATGTTTTCAATGGCCTCACTTTCCTTGAAAAATTTAAAATTATTATATAGTCATTAAAAATTCTCTTTAGCTAGAATTGAGTTATAGCTTTCATAAGAAAGCTATAAATTGGTTTCATAGTAAGACTGAGTACATTGGATACTTTTTTTCCATTCTTGAGATACTTTGCTAAGAAGAATATGTTCTAGCTCCATCCATGTAAACATGAAAGAGGCAAAGTCTCCATCTTTCTTTAAGGCTGCATAATATTCCATGGTGTACATATACTACAATTTATTGATCCATTCATGGGTCAATGGGCACTTGGGATTCTTCCATGACTTAGCAACTATGAATTGGGCTGCCAATTATAGCCGAAGAAGAAGGGGAAATGGGGAGAGGGTGGGGAGAGGGGAGGATGGGTGGAGGGAGAATAATTGGTGGGACCACACGTACAGTGCATCTTACAAAGGTACATGTGAAATTTACTAGGTGTAGAATATAAATATCTTAACACAATAACTAAGAAAATGCCGTGAAGGCTATGTTAACAAGTTTGATGTAAACATTTCAAATTGTATATAAAACCAGCACATTGTACCCCATGATTACATTAATATACAGAGCTATGATTTAATAAAAATAAAAATAAAAATAAAAATTCTCTTTAAGTTTATGTACCACCATTTCCTTTCATGATCCTCTTATTCTTATAAAATAGTATATTTTGGGGGCGGTACCTGTGGCTCAAGGATTAGGGTGCCAGCCCTACATACTGGAGTTGGTAGGCTCAATGGGCCCTGGCCAAAAAAATTATTTATATATATATAAAAATATATATATATACATATATAAATATATATATATAAATATATTAAAAATATATATATATACATATATAAATATATATAAACTATATATAAATATATATATAAACTATATATAAATATATATATAAACTATATATAAATATATATATAAACTATATATATAAATATATATATATATAAACTATATATAATATATATTATACTTTTTCTCCAGCAAACAAAGCATTATTTTATCTTCAAAGTTGGACTAAGGCATTGCACCATTTCCCACACTCCAGTACTTCCATTCTGATGAATCTGAGGCAGCCTATCCTTGGGTGTCCAAGTGAGTAGACACACTCACCCCTTGTGAGTAGACACACAGACCCCTTGTGAAGTCTGTACCAACCACGTAGACTGCACTGCTATCCTTTAAACCCCAATTTGCACAGTAACATTATCTGATATGCTACTATTGATATCTACAGAAATCTTTTGAATTTTATGCCCAATCTTCTTAATTATGATAAAGATTTCTTGAAGGCAAATGCCACAGTCTACCTTTCCAATCCCTCGTGCTTTTGTCACTGGCTATTTGCTAAAGATATTATTTGATAACAATATCAATTGGTTAGCAGAATGAGAATATTATGAACTAAGATTGGAGGTTATCTCTATTAAGAAGGTACCGTATTTTCTTCTCTTGAAACTCAGGTGTCCCTTGTTTCTTTTGTTTTCACAAGAGAATTGAAGTCTTTGAGGTCTAAGAATATGAAGGCTGTCCAAAAAGTACCCAGTCATTGTTAACACTACTTATCAAATTATATGGCTGGATATTTTCTGGGCAGTCCTCACATGGCAAAGAGAATTGTTTCAAATTTGTTTTGAGGATATTATTGTAGAGTGCCTTAATTCTCAGAACTATGCGGAGAAGACTGGGGATGGAAACTGGCAGATAGTGTTCCTGAGAATATAACGCAAAAATCAATCAATCAATCAAATTCAATTGTCTCTCTGGGCATTAGGCAGAATCCAATATAACCCCAACATTTAAAATTGGAGATAAGGTTCTACTCAACTCACCTCAGAATGAACTACTAAGGGGATCAGGAGTCCCAGGGGGCCTGGTGAGTTTACTCCAGCACCCATCTCATCTCAATGGCAGCAGTATGCAAATATGAGGATGATTCTGTGTCACTCATACGCAAATTGTTACAATAGCATCAATACCAAAGGGAAGAGGCTGGAAGGAGAAGGCCTGGATGAGATCAGCTGAATAAGGAAAGCACCACACACTGGCGTCTTTCTTTAGGGGGGTCAATACACTGTAAGGCCAAAGCCAGTGAAGGATCTGATGGATCTGGAGCTGTTGATGGAGTTATTGAAGTCAGGAAAGAAGAAAGATGGCGATGCCATGTTCCTGCTTTGCTCAGCCTTTGAGACATGGAGGATCATGTGGCCCTGATAAGCAGTATAGAGTTTCAAACTCCTACAAAGTCCAGGTTAATTTACACCAAGACTCTTGTGTGCAGGGGAAGAGATCTTGAAGTTATAAAAAGGGCTCAGAACTTTGCAATCTGTGGTTTCTACATCCTTCCAGTCCAGGAGATTCAAGAGTTGGCATCTGTGAGCCACTCCCTTCCCCCCACACAGGGACAATGCCAGATTCCCAAACCAGCGGCCAGGGCAGACACAATCAAGGGCCTGGGATATCCATTTCAAGGCCACTATAAATCTTGATTAATTTCCAAGGAAAGCATCAGTTAGAGGCTCTTTTACCCTTTGGTTTCATTGAAAAAAAATCCCCAACTCACATATTCAAAATCCTTTCTTATGTCAGAGAAAGTGAACATCTGAGTATATTATTACCTAAAAGAGAGACTACATGCAGAGACACAGCAGAGAACTACCAGATAAACAACATTTAAAATTTGCATTTGAAGAGCACACAATATAGGTGAATACAGAAAGTGGGTGTATATATAAAGAATTACACAGTCTCTGAGATTTTGTTCCAGTGTTTTTCTCAGTATCCCTGTCTGCATAATGATGCTATGAAGAGAGCGGCAAATAAGGACAGCTGTGGGGTTCTGTGTGGATAATCCTCTTGGAAAATTGAATTTCAAGGGTAATCCTGCTGTTCCCAAACCTACACTTTAAATCAGAGGCTGCAGTAACCACTGCTTTCATTGGAAATTGTTATTATTATTATTAGTTGGTATTATTTTTATGTTGAATGAGTATGCCACCTGCTAGTTATCAAGAACCATAAATTCTCTCTAAAGGAATTATTAATTAGGGATTGCAATAAAAGTTACAAGGTTGCTTTTTTCTCTCTCTCTCTCTCTCTCTATCTCTCTCTCCTCCCCCCTTAAAGCCTTTATTCTCTCCTCCCCCCGTAATAGCTCCTGGTATGTATCCACCTTGTACTTTCTGCCCCCACCAAAGTGGCTGCCACCCCCCAGGCCAGGGCAGAAGAAAAAAACTGTCTTTTAACGTTTTCTTCCAGCTATTAACTAAAGCCAGTTACCCATATTCAAATGCAAAATACAGTGCCAAACATGTTAAATTTATATTCTTGGAAAAAGAAAGAAGATCTTGCTTGCTTTTGTCCTGACCTTGTAGCTCAGTGCTCATTAAACCAGCTGAGAAATGCCATTGGTCATGTTTGGCAGGCAGTTATTGGCTTTGCTATTGTTTGTTTTTAGCACTAAAATGTGTGGTGCTAAAAAAACAAAAAACAAAAAAGTCAGTTGATTTTAAGCTTCTTCACATAGAAATCTTCCAATGACTGAGATATTTCTAATTAGGCTATTTTTCTCACTCATATAAAGATGTTTGGATTTGCAGAGTCACATTGTACTTTATTTGGAATGTGTTGGAGGAAACTGGGGATATACTTCCATTTCAATGGAGAATTCCTCAGGCCATAGTACACCGAGGTCTGCTGAGGGCCCTCCCAGACCTGGGGCAGACAGCCACACTCCAGGCCCTTCCCAGCTGAAACCAACATCCTCCACCTGCTTGATGTCCCCCTTGGTTAAAGGGCCACCTTCAGTCCAGGCTCCAAGGCCCACACACCTGGGCATCATCTTCCTCAATACTTCCCTTTTCCTCTCTCTTAGCCAATGAGCAGTCATATCCTGTGAATTCTACAGCCTCAAATTTGCTCCCTCCTTTCTTCCCATCTCACTGCCATTACATCCTTCATTGATGACAACCTGGATTATATCAATAACTGGTCCCTCTTTCTCCTGTCCTCATCTCTCCCAATTCATACATGTCACCTGAACCATCACTCTAGGATAAAATGTGATGTCTTCACCCAATTTACAATTTTTAAATACCATCTCAGCAGATCCATAATAAAGTTCTAAGTCCTTAGCCTGAATTTTAAAGTATTTCATGGTCTGCCTTTTGTCTGCATCTCCAGCCTCGGCTCCCTCTCCTTCCTCGTTTCCACTCTCCATGTCCTCTACTCCTGCCCTCAAGCCACACCAAATCCCTTGCGTATCCGTGATCAAGACATGATTTTTCCTCGACTCCTTTCTCCATTCTAGGCAACTGATATTTCTGCCTAGAATGCCCTCTTCCTCGCCAGTCTGGCCAACTCCTGTGCATTATTCACAACTCCCCAGGGAAAGTCTTTTCTGAGGAGTTCAGCAAGTCCTTTTTTGCTGCCCTTGAAGCTCTACAAGCTACACCACAGCTTCATCTCTGTTGTAGCTCATTTCACCTTCTTGCAAATATGTCTTGTATTCTTGTCTCTCTCCAACTGATTATGAGTCCAGGAAGGTTTGGGAACATGATCTTGTCACAGAGCAGAGCTTGGTGCTTAGGGGACCCTCAATATAAATAGAAAACATTAATGAGGACTTGTTAGAGACTATTCATAAGTGTAATTATTGGGCAGACCCTATGCATCTATCTAATCATGGGATGTTTTAATTGTTAGTGTTTCTTACAACTCAACATGGGTACATACACTGACTAGTGGTGTTGGGTGAATTTGGCTTGTAAATGTGCTCTGATTCATCAATATAGAGTATTATTATCATTATTGTTCAATTAAGATGTTAAATTGCTCTACCAAAGTTCTGATTTTTTAACTTCTACTAGAAAGAAAAAGAAAAAGGAAGAAAGAAAGAAGAAAAGGAAGGAAGGAAAAAAGGAAGGAAGGAAGGAACGAAAAAAGAAAAGAAGATAAAAAGAGAGAAAGTGAGACTCCTAGACCTGTTTTCCTCAGGGCAAGCATCACCTGTAACACACACCAGCTGCTCTCTCTATGCGGGGGGTGAGCACCTCTCAGTTCCCCCCCTACCTTACTCCTGATGACTGCCTGGTCCCTGCAGGAGTTGGTGCTTTGATCCCTAATGTGGAGCAGTGTAATGGGGGAGCCCAGCACTGTGGGGAAAGCATCCTTTGTAGAACTATAAATGTTTGGATCTTTATATTTGTTTTTCAATTAGTGAGTTCTACAGCCTTATTCAAATCTAATAATATTTTTACCCATTGTTTCCTCAAGCTATAAACAGAAAAATAAGCTAGATCCGTGTGTTTCAAAGTCTCATATATACCGATAAAGGGGGCTAGTGAGGCAAGTTAAGGAAGGCTGAGAAGGCCCCTTGCCTCTCTTTAAATAAAAATTCCTAATTTTGGTTAAAACATAGGCTCCAGTACTAAATAAGAGTTAGAAAACCAGTAAATCAGATGGTGTCTAAATGATCAATCAGCTCAAAATCCTATTGTTAGAATTATGATCTTGAATCCTAGCCAAAGGACATTAAGAGTTACACTTTTTGTCAGTCTTCATTAGTTAACCCAAGTGGTCAGCCTACCTTTCATTAATAACCAACAACGGTGAGCTGTAATTTTATCGAAAGGATCATTTCTAGGTGGCGTTAGCTATATAATGAAAACTCCACACACTTCTAACTGCTCTTGACAGGTAGGAAATAGGAGACGGTCTCTGTTTATAACATAGATTATGAATGTCACTCTGAGGTGCTCATGTTAGAATAGAGTTTAGCCTTCCAAAAGGGACAGAGGCATAAAAAAAATCACAATCCATAACCGTAGTATATCCCTTCTCTATCACCTAAAGGACAGGGTAACACCACACGCTAGTAATGCTCGTTTGATTGACTCAGCCCAGCAGCCTTTTCATCAGGCACAGCTACTTCCCCATGATGGATGAGCACAGTTTATGGTGCACATCTCATTTGCAAACGGAGTTTGAAAATTCCCCTTCACCGGCAGAATTCCGATGAAGCCTGTACCATCATTACTGCACACTAAACTCATTAGAATAAAAAGAAGAAAAGAGTGGCTGGGTTTATGGATGATTTGCTAATCTTGTGTGAGAATAATGCATTTAATTTTTTTTGGTGGGACCTGACCCTTCTTGAACTTGTTCGCTGTTACTTTCCAAAGTCCTGAGGTGCTTGAGGTACTTTCTTTTGTCCCTTTAAAGTTAAAGAAATAAAATCAAATCCCACTCAAAAATACCTGTATGGACACAAATTTCCTAAAATGACTACGTTGGGCTGAAGAAGGTAAAAATGCCAGGGTTTAAAAATTCATCAGCTAAGCTCTTTGAATAGGAGAGAAAAGGCAGAGGACTGGTGAAAGGGAAATAATTGTGTCCTGGTTTTATTTTATTTGTTTATGATGATAGGATTTAAAACAACAATGCACTCCAGACTAAAGTTAGGATAAAAATAAGATAAATAAGAGCAGAGCCATAACTACGTTTCACAGATCTCAAGGAATCGGAAGCTTGGGAAGCACGGGAGACATCACTGTTTTACTTGCACCAATCAATACAGACACTTCTCACTTCTACTGTCTCCGCCACTCGTCCTGTTTTTGTGGCACTCCTGCTTTCTTTTTTTTTTTTTAATTGTTAAATAATAGCTGTGTACATTAGTGCAATCACGGGGTACAATGTGCTGCTCTCATATACAATGTGCAATATTCTCATCAAACTGTTCAACGTAGCCTTCATGGCATTTTCTTAGTTATTGTAGGTAGACATTTGTATTCTGCCTTTAGTAAGTTTCGCCTGCCTATTTCTGATTCAGTATCTCGCTGTAGGGATTGCTGTTTCTTAAAATAAATGGTCTCAGACAAATGAACATCTTCTATGACTTTCCAGCTACTCTAGAAGCCAGTGATAAAAATCAGTGATTCTAAATTCTGAGAGATTTTCATAGGGAATTAATCAGAGAAAGAAATCATTGACTGTTTTCTTATGTCCACAGCCTCAAGGCAAAGTTGAGAAAGATAAATGTAAGCACAGATTTGCTGTTACGCCCCCATCAAGTGATCCCCAGCTGGCTGTATCAATATCTGTGGTTTATTACAACAGTAGTCTATTCAAAGTAGATTTCCATTGTACTATGAAATTACTTGTACCTCTATGGTTTGAGAATTTACACAGAACACTTACAGAGGATGATTTTCCCTTCGCTTTCCTTTCTCTATGCCCTCAATGAACTACCTTGAAAGAAAAGCCTTGGCATAATTATGGCCAAATCTGATTGGCACAAATCTGCACATGAATCCTCCAAAAATGACTGATTTCCCCGTACAGCAGTGGTGCTTAAGACTCAGAAAGTGTGAAATGAAAAACTTAATGTTCTCCTAACAGTGCAATTTAGAACAATGTCAATAGACCTCACACTATTTTTTCCCCAAAACCATACATTTAAAAAAAAATCAAATCAAATCAAAATGGTGAGTTCCCATTGTATGAGGCATTTACTGTTTACTATGCAATATCACTCCCTTTCAAGGCGTCTCTCCATTGTTGAGAGAACTGAGCGCCAGAGGCTGCACCATTAAATGTCAGCCCTATAATTCACACTCAACGGGCAGGCAAACAGCCCTTTACACAGGCCTGAAATGAATGCATGTAGAAGCACTATAAATATTGAGCTCACTTATTAAAAACAAGGAGAAAAAACTGATAAAGAGAAAGTAACGCAAGGGAGTCTTGCCACGCTCCTGAGCACTTTGCTCTCTGAAGCAGGTGGGCCTGAATGCTCTCTCAGGAGAGATTCTTAAAGTGAGAAGGCGTAGTATCCTGGCAGAATTCTCTGGAAGATCCCATTCTTTGTAATTAGTACTGACAAATGGCACAGCGATGGAAAAAGTATGTGCTTGAAATTGGGGTCCACTGAGAATTCTGCTCTCTGCAGGGATAGTCATGGCACATGTGGACGAGAAGATTCTGCCGTTTCTCACTTCATGTGATGCCCTTCATCACATTCTTTGTTAAATCCAGCCCCAATTCCTCGATTTTGCTCATGCTCTAACCTCTACACTTGCCCCAACAAAGCCACAAGCTAGTCCTTTCTTCTTGAAAAAACAGCTGCGTCACAGTTCTTTCTTTATAACTTTTTGTCATTTATTCATTTGCTCATTCATTTATGAACTGAACAAATATTTATCCAATATAGTAAATTTTTTTTTTTTTTTTTTTGTGGAGACAGAGTCTCACTTTATCATCCTTGGTAGAGTGCCATGACGTCACACAACTCACAGCAACCTCCAGCTCTTGGGCTTAGGCGATTCATCTGCCTCAGCCTCCCGAGTAGCTGGGCCTACAGGCTCCCGCCACAACACCCGGCTAATGTTTTGTTGCAGTTTGGCCGGGGCTGGGTTTGAACCTGCTACCCTCCCAATTCAATTTGGTATATGCCTTTTGACAGGAAGTTTCGGCATCTTCTTTCTGGATTTAGTAATGGGGGGGACTGTGAACACAGAGGCAAGGTCAGCAATGACCCATGTACCTCACCTGAAACCAGGCCATTTCTCATCCTGATATGTACTCAGAACTAATGTCATGCAAACATGAGAAATCAAGTGGATAAGGCCTATGCCAAAAATTAACCTACAATTAATGTGTTCCTAAATTCTGGGTAATACGCTTCTTCACTTTAAGCTTATTTTTTCTTATTGATACCTGTTCTCTGCCTACACTATCTGGCCACTGCAACAAGAGACTACTTACATTTTTTTCTGAGATTTGAGAAACTTAACAAACATGTACATACTGCTGTTCTTCCAAAATATTAAGAGTGGTATGTTTACTTGTGCTTTTTTTCCTGTTGTACCTCCCAAACCAAACCTTCAAGAAAATGTGTATTAATTTTAGATCTAAATTTTCTCTCCCAATTGGCTCCCACATTCAGTAAGGAGGAGCTCAGTAAGTAGAGAGAAAATTCCTTATTCTTTTTGCTGAAAAGAGGCAAAGTGTTTCGCCACTGTTCACATCTCTTCAATAGAGCTTTCCAAGTGTTCTTAGCTTCTGAAAGGTGGAAATTTGGAGTCCCTGAGTTTCTCTACTATTTAGTCAAGACACTGACTAAATGAACCAAATGCACCCCTGTAATGCTTTTATTGCATAATGCATTTTAAGGCATTTTGGCAGGCGACTGTCTGCTGAGCTTAGAGGTGGAATGTGCAATATGATAATGAAATAGAGACGCCATTTGAAAATCTGAAGTGCTAAGTAAATACATAGCACTGCTTTGTCCTTGCAGCCCCATTCTACTCAGGTATGAAGAATATGCATTTTAATTTATATCTCTCTAGTAGATTGTATTTTAAAGAGTTCTTCGTTTATATCAGTGCCCAAATTTAACCTTTAAAACATCCCACTTTCTCATAATTTAAAAATTTTGTTTGAAGCACTTGGTGACTAAATCTTGCAGATTCTCCAAAGAGAATTTGGTCTGTGAGCTAAGTATACTGTGTTAACATGAAAATTTAATAAACGTCCCCTTCATGGTTCTAGGTGGCCCTTGAGAATTGAAACTATCTTTTTGTCCCAACACTTTCAGGGGTCCTCAAACTGCAGCCCACGGGCCATATGAAGTGGTGTGATTGTATTTGTTCTCGTTTTGATTTTTTTACTTCAAAATAAGATATGTGCAGTGTGCATAGGAATTTGTTCATAGTTTTTTTTTTTCTTTTGTTTTGTTTTTAACTATAGTCTGGTCCTGCAACCGTCTGAGGGACAGTGAACTGGCACCCTGTTTAAAAAGTTTGAGGACCCCTACAACGTCTGTCGAAACACCACATACAGAAATCACGCTTTAGGACACTCTGACCAAAGCCAGGTGACTAGCGAGAGTGGCAGAATTCCTTGTTTCTCAAAATATGTTTCACATCATAAAGTTGTAGTTGACCAACAACAACTTTGTGCAGACCAAGACCCCAGAGGTGTGGTGAAAACTGTGTGTGTGTGCGCATGTGTGCGTGTACGTTTTTGTATGTGCACATCCATGTGCGTGTGTGTGCACATGCATTTGTGCATGCACGCACGTGTGTGTGCACACATGCATGTACCAGGTGAGAAGAAGAGAGGACTTGTAACCAAATTAAGAAGAAACACCAGTCCCTAGGCTTTGCTGCACGTGAGGATGGTTAACAGGAACAATAGTAGCTTCTAATTAGTCAATCTGTATCACCATTCACCTGAAAGCCTTCACCTTTCCATTGGCCTTTAATACTAATATTTGTAAGCAGTCAAGCTTCAAATTTGGCATCTAAATACTCCTTCAGAGCTGACCAGGTGAAAATTTTAGCTAGACCATCTCCTACACCGAATGACTTCTGAAGACTGTAAAATTTGCCATCACTGTAAATGGAAGGGGAAGAAGTCATTCTAAATTTTAACACCCTTTTTGAATGCAGTGGGCAGTCATTCTGGTTTTGGTTGCCTGGACCTCATGGTTAAACTTTGCCTAAGAAGAAACAATTGAGATAAACATAAAGAAAAGCATATAAATCAATCCTACGTAATAAGTCATCAAAAGTAAAATTTTAAAATAAATCCGACTGATTCATTTTCTTCTTTCTTCTTAGAAGTATAAAACTCTAGTTAGAGCAAATGTGAAAAGATCTAAGCAAGCCAATGTGCAAAATACCTGTCCCGTCTTTAACCACCCAGGGGCTCTTGGTATTACTACTAATGCTCCCAGGACGCCTGTCTCGGAGGCCGCCCCGCCATCTTTTTACTATTTCTGGCTCCATCTGTTCCAGCTTATTTCCAGCTGCTGTTTAGGGGCAAGTCCACAGTAATTATCTCCTTAACACATAATTTATCTTGCTGTGACCATCTTTGAACTGCCAGTGTGCAGAGGGGCCCAGTGGCTCCTCCTCCCGCCCAGCACATGCCCGGCCCTAGACTCGCCATGTCAGGCGGGACACGCTCTGTCTCCATTCTTCTGCTTCAGCTGACTCTTTGAGAGCCCTCTCTCTTGCTGAAATTTCTTTTCCATTTGGCAATTTGCCATTTGAAGAAGACCAGAATATCTTCCTTCTTAATATTTAAAACTGTATTTAAAAAAAACTAACGTGGACTTCCTTGTGAATACAGTAGTGGTGCATGGGGGTGCGTATATATTTTTTTTCTTTGTAATGCATAGCTTTCCACGGACTGTCAACAAATCTTTTGAAACTTTAGAGCATCAGTTTCTTCATCTATAAAATGGGAAAAATTCCCTCAGAAGATGGTTCTCAGGATTAAATGCAGGAACAGAGAAAGTGGAACATGCCATTTTTTAACATGCACAGGAAGCACCTGGAAATCATGTCACAATGCAGATTATGATTTGGCAGGTGTGCGGTGAAGTCCCAGGACCGCACCTGTACCAAGCTCCCCAGTGGTGTAACGCTGTGCAAGTCACAGGCGGCCTGCTGAGTAGCAGGACTGGAGAGTGCTGGTAAAACATCTGTCATAAGGGCCGTTTTGTTTACTAGCATCGGGAGGGAGCCTCCCAAAATGGAGTGCGTTGCTAGTGTCTGTCTCAGAATGTGCACTACTGAAATCATTTAAGCTGAATAAGAAATGTGGACACATAATGCACTATAAAGAATGTTCACAGTCATTACTTGGGGGTTCTGCTGGCTCTGTCCTTTTCTCCTTAGTCCAGAGGAGCTTTGTGACATTCATATCCAGGCATTTTGAAAATAGTTCTTGAATTTTCTGTTTGGGGGCCTAGCCCCTCTGACTATGTAAGAGAAAACCCGTGGTTCATTAACACTGAAGACTGGGGGGCAGGAGGGTCCCTCTGTGCAGGGCATCCCGGGCTTTGCAGTGACAACTCTGGGCGGAGTAACAAGAGGAAGGAAAGAGACAATCTACTATTTGGGGGAGACAGTTAATGTGGCTCATGCTGCCTTTGGGAAGGCCTGTCTGGTCCTGCCAGCAGGAATGGTGTGTTTTAGTGGAGATAGATCCCCTGAGAAGCCCCATAGGGCAGAAGCTCCCTAACTTGCAGATAGAAGCTGCTGCAAGGGGAGGCAGAAGAGTGATCAACCGAGAGTCTATGACGAAGCTTCCTGCCCCAGTATGGGGCAGCGAGACTGATGCTCCTTTTAGCGAACATGCCCACCGAGGCCACAACAAACCTGGCGGCAGAAATGGCAAATATCAATCTCCAGGCCTGGCAGCCAAGCAGGTGGCCCAGAAGGAAAGGCCAGGGAGGTGGATCGCTGTCACTATCACTGTGTGATAAATGGGAAAGGCAGCTTGACTCTCCAAGTGGGCCATGAAAAACAAGCCAGGGCCGGGCGGCATCTGAGTGCTGCTCAACAGCGACAAAGCTGCAGGGATTAGAGGGCATTAGCGTGTGTGGTCTCATCCACCTGGGGCTCCCAGGAGGCAGCCTCCCAGCCGCAGCAGGGCAGAGCGGACATGTACAGCCTCCTGTTCACCCACCCACAGAAAAAGACCACTCCCCAGTAGAAAAGGCTAAGGGGGGCTACAGAGAGGCCACTGAAGGAAGACAAAGCCATTTAGCACACACGCACATTTTGTCCCAGAGACACATTGTGGTGGGAGTTTTTTGGTGCAGAAAAGCAATCAGCGAGGGGGCAGGAAAAACTGCTGAAGAAGAAATATTATAAATGGCAAAGGCCTGACCGGAAGGGGAGCAGATTAGAGAGGGGATTGAAAAGGCATCAGCGCTACTGCTGGCCTCATGGGGCCAGAACATGAGCACACACTTGGGAAGAAGCTAATGATCTCTAGAGACAAACTCAAGTTTGGAAACTGTCAAGGATTAGACTTGGAAAACCTACGAGATGACCCAATCACCAGGTCCTAGCAATGCACTATGATTCTCTGGGAAGAGAACTAAAAATAAAAGCACATCGATTACACTTTAGAGCAGGTGCCCTGAAACTTTTTAAACAGGGGGCCAATTCACTGTCCTTCAGACTGTTGGAGGGCCGGACTATAGTTTAAACAAAAAAACTATGAACAAATTCCTATGCACACTGCACATATCTTATTTTGAAGTAAAAAACAAAACGGGAACAAATACAATTCACACCTCTTCATATGGCCCACGGGCCACAGTTAGAGGACTCCTGCTCTAGAGGATACATGCACTTGGCTTAGATTTCTTCTCATGATGTATATATACTAAGGTCTGGGGATACAGACAACTATCAAAACGCAGAATGTGGGAGGCCACCTGAGAGAAGGCTGAGCACCGTGGGCCAGTGACCAGGTGTCTGGTCCACACACTGTTAACAGTAAAATGAATGGGCAGACACCTCACTTTTATTATAAGAGACATGTTTTAACAATATTTTTTAGAAAATGAAAAATAACCACCAAAAGATCTTAAGATTTCTAAATTCTACAGCCTTTTCAAAGGGTCTTTGGTCAGAAAAAATTGTGACAACCTCTGGTTAATTAGCACTGACACACAAAGTGAAATGGAGAATCAATTTAAGTATCTAAAATAATTCACGTAGCAGGTCACCACTGTTAAATACAGATATACAGTCAGTCCCCAGGTTGCGGACTAGATAGGTTCTATAACTTTGTTCTTCAGTTTAATTTGCATGTAAGTTGGAACAGGTATTTTTACTTATTACTTGGTCTAGCCCTCGTTTGTAAGTGTGTGTCATACGTCAGTTGGATGTTTATAACTTGGGGACATACTGCAATAGCCTCTGTTTATAAGTGCACACTGTGTATAAGTCAGATGTTTGTAACTTGGGGACTACCTGTGTTTCCTCAAAAATAGTTCTATAGGGAGTTGAATTATATAGACAATTGTAGCAACTTAACATTTTGTCTTAATCAAAGACAGGGATTTTCTAGAACCAGACATTCTTTACATTTTCGGGTACTCTTGATATTTGAAGACAGACAATTCTTAATTGTTGGGGGGGTCTTTTCTATACATTTTAAGGTGTTTAAAAGCATTCCTCCCCTCCACCTCCAGAAGCCAGAAGCACCCCCCAGTTGTGACAACCAAAAATATATCTAAACTGTATATTAAGTGTTAAGTGTCCCTAGGGGAGCAAAGTTATTCTCATTTGAGAACCAGTGGTCTAAAGTATATCTAATTATAGCTAGCTAACTACAGAGGTTAAGACCAAGGGTTAAAGTTGTAGAGAAATAAAGGCTTTTATGCATTGATCAGAATATGGATTATATAATCACTCAATGCTCTCTAAGGATTTTCTATGATTTTCTGATTCTCTAAGAAATTCTGCTAATCAGTAATCAAAATGGCCTTAAATCACACATTAGATTAGGAGCTCTGCCTTCATCTCACCTGTGTCCCTGGGTCTACAAGTCTGATGTTTTCTGCCATGCTGACTTGTGGACTGCCATACTCAGCTTCAGATGTTACGGTTCAAGCCACATGCAGAGAGGACAACACTTAAGTCTCAGGCTATAAACATTATTAAAGGGCAAGTCTTAAAATTTGAAAGAAATATACTTGACTACAGTTAGGAAAAAGAACAAAATAGGACTGACTGAATATATGTGTCAAACTCATTATTATTAATAAAAAAAAGAAATTATCAATTACATTTAAAGAATGGATTAAAAATAATCTCTAGATGTGTGCTACAATTTTTCGTAGCTTTTCTTTTTCATCAACTCCAACAAAAACACACTTCCAATGTGCCATAATTTATACAGGGTTCCCATAAGGTTTTTGCTATGATAAATAACAAAGTTTTAGTGTATCAAAAGAATAGCTCCTTTTTTAAAACCAGATTGTTGGGTACTGTGATAGATGTAAAATTGAGCTTGATGTGCTATAAAGAGCACTAAATTAGATCAAAACTCTACTCCCAACATAAGCTGATATCTAAGCTCATTACCTCATCTGCAATATGGGACTAATAATAACTTCCCTGCCCTTCTCACCCAAATAAAATCAATGAATAAATATGAAAGCAATGTGAGTACTGTATATATACAACAATTAACATATTCAAACATGATTTTGAAATTAAAACCCCTTCCACCCAAAGGTTTCAATGAATGCAAGAGAGATTAATTAAAAAAAATTACTGAATGGAAAGTAACCCTAATTAATAGATTTTCTATTCAATTTTCTTGATATACATCTTTCAAATACCTGGTTAAATAAATTTGGGGATATTAAAAATGAATAAAATACATCATCTATAAACTTCATTAAGAATACTCTCATTTGATTTTTTTTTCACTAGTACAGGTGAGCAACAAAAATAAATTTATGATTCACTTCAGAGTCTTTTGTGTTTTTATTTATGAGCCTACATCCAGATGAATTACTACCTGAATTGCTGTTAGTGGCCAGACGGTAGAGAGCAAAGGAAACTGAAAGATGGAACGTCAGGGCAGAATTGCCTTTGGACGATTTCCCTCTCCCAGGTCTCCAGGGAAGTCGGCATCTAGGCAAGGGTAATCCACAGGTGAGTTCGGGCCGCACCAGGGCACACTGCAAGCTTCAGCCAAACCCACTTACAGGACTTGGTTTTGACTATGTAGCCGAAAACTAAAAGAGTCTAGTATATTTAATCATGATGTCTGTAAGTGATTATCAAGTATTAAACCTCTTACAGACTTTGGCTTGTTTTTATCTTCAGGCAATTCTCCTTGCATTAAAGAATCATTTATGCAAATTTAGCATGAGGCAAATGGGAGAGATAAAGAGCTGCCTAAGACATTATGAATGACTACATTCAGCCTGTCTAATATTATTTGTTTTTCATTAATGAAATTATATCACGCACCCTGGAAAGAATCACTCCCTGGTACTAATAGCACCAGTGGGTGCTCAGGCAAAAATGAGATGCAAGAAGCAGGGTGGATGTTTCTGTATTCGGTTCCTTTCGTATATAAAAGGAACACAGTGTACATCAAATCAGCATAGGAAGCACACATCAAAGGAGGTAAAATCCACTGCCGAGCCACCAATGTCTCCACACATCAAAGGAGACCTGCGTGAGCAGGGTAAAGCTCCAGCTTGGGTAGCCAGGCCCGAGCCCCCCTCCTGAGCACGGAAACAGGGCATTGTTAGAGAATCAACGAGGCACGTGCGCACACGTTGGAGATCAGCAGTGGTCAATGAAACTCAGGGAGCCAGTGACAACGGGTGACAAAAAGAGGCAGCAACGTTTCTCAAAGCTTGGACAGCATGAATAGAAAAAAAAAAAAAAAAGAAGAAGAAGAAGAAGAAAGCCATCAGGGAGAGAAGATAGATGTCGTAAATAGTGCGGCAAGGGGGTGCTGGGGATGAAATAGGAGGAGGCAGTTCTGACATTTCTGAGGCTTTGCTGAAATGTGCTTAGGTTTCAAGGTGTCAGAGGCTGAGGGATGATTTCTGGAGCTGAGCTCCAAGGGATCATCAGGCAAGATGAATGAATGGAGGACTAAAGGCCATCTCCTCTTAGGAGAGAATGAGCTGAGCTGGGTGAACTAAAGGGGCTTGACATTTCTGTTGGACACAGCTTACCAGGGAGACACTCGATGGGCAGTGATTCTGTCCAGTGAGAAAAAGTGAGTGTCCCTGGAACATGTGTGGCCCTCATATGTACCTCCGTGTGAATCCCAGCTTTGGGAGGAAGGCCAGGCCAAGCAGAGCCATACCCCTTCACCAACCCCCTGCATTGGTGCTCCTGGAGCCCTTCAGTCAGCATTGGAACCACAGAGAGTCAAGCCCTTCAAATGCTCCAGAACTACAACATATTATTTGCCTTTAAGGGCAATAATACTTTTTCCCCCTTTCCTTTCCCACAGAAAAACCGGAGTCTTTCCCCTACTGCAACAAGCCACACCCAATCTAGCCCCAGGCACCAATCTGACGCTCCACAAGTGTCTGTTGAATGGATGTTGAAAGGAGTCAGAGCACAAACATAGACCCAACCAATGCTCATTCACTTATCCAGGGAGAAAGTTGATGTTGAGTTTTTTAAAGTTCTCTTATTTTCTCCTTTCTTTTTACTTTGCATATTTTTTCATCATTCTTTACTTCTAATACTAAAATAGTGATTCACTAATTTTAGCCAGCATCAAAATCATCTAAAAGACTTGTAAGATGTACCTCGATGCTTCACAATTCCAGTATTTTTGATGCAGTAGGTTTGGTTTGAGGTTCTAGAATTCACATTTTTTAACAAGTTCTCTGGCCATGACGCAGCTGCTGGTACAGGGACCATGTTTTGGTGGCCACCAAGGTTATCTATCAGAGGCAGTGAAGTATCGGTCAATAGATGTCCATCTTTTGATTTCCTGATCCCTCCAATTTTGTGGGATGACCCTGAACCACTCATTCTAATCAGAACACAAGAGCAAAGAATTTGTAAGTTCAAAAAAGAAAAAAAAAACAAAAAAAAACTTGGGCATTAAGAGATGAAAATAAAGTTTTATAGAAAGTGATTTAAAGGGTCCGGTGGAATCATGCTCTTAGCTGCAACCTGGAATTTTTGTTAGTTAAAAGACGTATAGTTTGAGGCTGTTTTCTGCATCGCTGAATTCATCATGTACAGTGTTTTATTTCTTCCTGAGCAACTGTGCTTCACTCCAGTTGGAAATTTCCTATTGGAAATCATGTTCTGAGAGGCTGCAGACATAACTGGCATATTTCACAGAGGTCTGCACAGCCTGTCTTTGTCATCTGAGTTATATATTAGAGATGAGAATGAATGAGGGTTTTTACTATCATCTCGCACAGCTTCCATCAGAAACCCAAAGTACCCAACCACATTCATCACCCACCACTCCCTGTCCTAAGCTTTCTCTCCCCAGCAAACAGAGTCACCAGCCACCTGGCCGCCCCCAGTGAGAACCTCTGCATCCCCTTTCATGCTTCCCTTTCTCCACATCTCACAACCAATTGGCTAAAGCATTTTTTGCTCTCCTTTTAAAGTGTGTTGCAGCTATATCTTTTTTCTCCCTGCCACAGTTTTGCCTGGGTCCAGAAATATATCCTCATTTACCTGAATCATTCTAGCACCCTCCTGGCTCATCTCCCATCTTGGGTTTCTCTTTATTTCCATTTGCCTTTCACTCAGCTGTCAGTGTTAATGTTTCCAAGAGATATGTTCTTATTACTCTTATGCCTAAAATCTTCCCTAGGCTTCCTGCTGCCAAGAAGATAAAGATTGGGTGTCTCTCAGGGTCTGAAAACACCCTCCAGGCTAAACTTGGTCCCGGCTCACCTTTTCAGGTACAACTTTTGTTCCACAAATATTTTGCCTGTTCTCTGTCCTCTGCTGGGATCAGCTTTATGCTCTGCCCAGCTTGAATACTTCTTTTCCTTTAATATTCCTGCACAAATCCTGCTGATCCTCCCATGCCCAGCTCAAATGCCATTATTTCTCTGTAGCCCCAATACTGTATTCACCCCTTGACTTGTTCCAGCAAAATCTGCTTTTCCTTTTCTATAAGCTTCTTAAGAGGAGAAACTAGGTTTTAATTACTTTAGGATTCCCATAATATTTACAAAGTTGCTGGTAATAAGGAAATGCTGCCTAGAGGTGGGCAGACATTAGATATGGATTTGTCATAACAGGGCTCTGTCTGGATGAATATTATTCTGATGGAGTGACAGCATTCTCAGAGATTTGAGAACATGGTCATTTTGTGACTTAGATTAGGCTTAGTTGATCAAAAGAGAGCACAGGAGCCTTGTTTTGATGTGTCTTTCAGGCACACTAACAATAAATTCAAAGAGGCCCATGATAAATTCATTTGATTACATGGAAAATGTTCACACAGCCAAATAACTTAAAGAAAAAAAAATCTAGGTGGTGAGAATCCATTCACATGCTCCTATCACTCTAACCTCAAGTACAGAGAGTGTTTTTGCATTTTCCAAAGCAGCAGGTGTTTTTTAGACAACTCAGGGCTGGTATACACTAGCAGAAAGACATTCACATATATCTCAGTGTGGATTCCAGCTTTGGCACCTACCAGATGTGCACTTTCAAGCAACTTAATTATCTTTCCTGAGCCTCAGTTTCCTCGTGTGACATAAAGATAATAACACCTGAGTCTGGTGGGTTCAGACCTGTGGCCCGGCTCTCTGCGTGTCCCCATCCCCCTGTGGCCCTGTCTCCAGCCATGAAGCGCATCTTCTCCTGCTCCAGCTCACAGGTGGTGGTGGAGAGATGGAATCGTCGTGATCAGAAGCTTCTGGAAGCAGTGCAGCAGGGGGATGTGGGACGCGTGGCTGCCCTGGCATCTAGGAAGTCAGCCCGGCCCACCAAACTAGACTCCAATGGCCAGTCCCCATTTCATCTGGCAGCCTCCAAAGGCATGACAGAGTGTCTGACTATCCTGCTTGCAAATGGGGCTGACATCAACAGCAAGAATGAGGATGGTCAGCTTTGATCCTGGCCTGTGAGAAAGGCAGTGCTGAGGTGGCAGAACTGCTGCTGGCCCACGGAGCAGATGCAGGGGCAGTGGACAGAACAGGGCACAATGCTCTGCATTATGCTCTGCACACAAAGGACAAGGCATTGTGGAGGCTGCTACAGCAGGCCTTGAATCGGCGGCGGAGAGGTGGTCAAAGGCTAGACCAATGCCCAGATTTTGCATCTAAGGCCTCTCCACCTGAGTCCCAGGTGGGTTCTCCACCTAAGAGCCCATGGAGAGCAGAGCTTGAGGAGGACCAGGAAGAAGAGGAGGATGAGGACCCATGCTTAGAGGGGTGGAAGTGAAAGTATGAAGAGCAGCAGAAGAAAGTTTCTCAGTTGGAGCAAGAGCTGGTGCGAAAAACAGAGGAGTGTAAGACTCAAGCTGCAGCCTACCTGGGCTTGGAGAACCAAATTCGAGAGCAAGTGCAGGCGCTAGGGCTCCTC
>CAUYPK010102339.1:0-17597 GCA_963574355.1 Loris lydekkerianus | reverse complement strand
ATAGGTCTGATAATATCCTGGAGAGCTGGTTTAGTTATGGCAAATTTCTTCAACATGTGAATGTCATTAAAATATTTAATTTCTCCATCATAAATGAAACTCAGTTTAGCTGGATACAGGATCCTGGGTTGAAAGTTATTTCCTTTTAGGAGATTAAAAGTTGATGACCACCCTCTTCTGGCTTGAAAGGTTTCAGCAGAGAGATCTGCAGTCATTCTAATATTCTTCCCCTGGTAGGTTATGGTTTTCTTACATCTGGCTGCTTGCAGAATTTTCTCCTTCATATTAACTTTGATGAAGTTAATTATAATGTGTCTGGGAGATGTATTATTTGGGTTGAGTCATGCTGGGGTTCTGAAACTTTCTGCTATCTGAATTTCAGAATCTCTTGGCATGTCTGGGAAGTTCTCCTTGATTATCTCATGGAGTAGAGCATCTGTGTCTTTCGAAGCAATCTCATTGTCTTTGGGAATTTCTATAAGGCAAATATTAGTTTTCTTCAAATTATCTCAGAGCTCTCTGAGAGAATGATCCATTTTTGCTCTCTTCTCTTCCTCTTTGAGTGTTTGGGAGCATTTGAAAGCTTAGTCTTTAATGTCAGCAATCCTTTCTTCTGCCTGCTCCATTCTGTTACTGGGGGATTCTACTGTATTTCTCAGATCTCTGAGGGCTACAAGTTCTTGTCTCAATGTGTCAAAATATTTGGTGATTTTGTCTTTGAATTCATTGAATTCTTGAGACAACTTTTGAAATGCTCCTTGAATTTCTAATTCCAAGTTTAGCTCTATTCTATTAATCTTATTTGCAATCCAAATTCTGAATTCAATTTCTGACATCTCAGCCATTTGTTTATGAATGAGATCCTCTGGCGTGTCCACCATGTCATTCCTTGGGGGTGCTGATCTACTCTGATTATTCATGTTGCTGGAGTTTTTCTGCTGATTCTGCCCCATTATTATTTTACACCATTTGGCTAGATGAGCAGATAAGGTGAAGTTGGGTTGGGGGCTCGTGGAGTAGTGATTAACAAGTCCTTTGCCCAAGAGCTTGTACTGGTGTCTATACTTTTTCCCCTAGAACTTTGCAAAGGAAAGTGCTATGGCCTGAGACACTGGGTACCTGCTTGGTGTGGTGGGCTAAGTGGCTCTGTCTTGTTTTCAGCTGATCTTGGTCCAATCCCAGTGAATCAGTATCTCTGGGTTGAAGTCTTAGCTATTGTTTGTTTCCTTGGGGTCGCAACTCACCTCAGCAGGGCTGATGTGTGTTCTTCAACCTTCTGTCTTGGCTCAGCTCCAAACCATCAGCTTACTTACTAAACTTCTGTCCTTTAACTCTCCTTCTAGACAGGAGCCTCTGTGGAAAGCTGGCTCCAGTCAGCCATCTTGCCTCCGCCCCTTGTTTTATTTTTTATAATTTCTTTCAAGTTCTTGATGACCACAATCACTTGTCAATTTGTAAGAAAAATTATATAACACAACAAATAAGCTAATAACAGAGAAATGGAAGATTCAGGAATATGTTATCATTATCATTTATGTTTTTGACAAATAATAATAAAAATAAATATTTATTGAATACTTACCATATCACATGTAGTTTATACATACCATCTCATTTATGATCTGCAAACAATCAGTGTTATAATGCCTCTTTTACAGAAAAAGAAACTGAAGTTCAGAGATGAAATAATTCACCCAGCACACACACACCCTTTAAGCACTAAAGCTCAGATTTGAATCAGTTTTCCTGACTCCAAAGCTCATGTTTCCCACAATTCTAAGTTGCATACATAAAACATAGCTATCTTGCTTATTAACAAAATTGCTTTTCTGTAAGACAGGGAAGTTAAATACATCAACATTTAATTGGATACCATAAAGAATAATACAATGGGCTGCAACACTGGGAGTATCTTTGAAAAGAGCCCAAAGAATTTGAGTGATTAGTCTCACTTTCTCCAATAATTTAGGAGGGATAAGATACCTATACCAAGAATAACTCTAATCACAAATATTTTAGTAAATATGTGATGGGGTCAAAGGTCAGGTGGCTATTCTTTGTTTAGGATTTATGCCATGTCATATATGACCCCTAGGGAGGAGGCTTCTATCTTAACTCCCTCCCTAGTTATTCGATGCTATAATGCTCCTAGGGATATAGGAAAATATTAAATTTGAAGAACCTGTTTCTATCCAAAGTCTCCCCTAAGAGGGAAGTCTCTATAAGATCACCTTAAAATGACCCATACAAACAAATCTCTAAGCCTGGGGACCAGCCCAGGACCAGATCCCACAAGTTCATTCATCCAACATTTCTTGATAGCCTTGGATGTTTCCAGCACAGTGCAAGGCTAGTGCTACCAAGACAAATAAGACGGAGCTTAAACTAACCTTGGATATCTAACTTAGGCCAGGTGTAGACCCCAGGAAAAATCATGGAAGGAAAGTCCATGGCTGCTTCCAATGTCCAGAAATACAAGTGAAGGGATATGGCAGAAAACTCTGCATTTTCGGTTTTGACTTCACCCGAATAAAAATTATTGTGCACCTTTTAGTATTTTCTAATTGCCAGAAAACCAGAGAATGATAAAGTTTGAAATGACTCTACATTTAGCTATCACTTGAGTTCAAATTCCTGCTTATAAAGATGAGGTTACTGAAGTTGAGAGAGCAGAGGGATTATCTAAGGTCACTGACAGGGTGAAGGGCAAGGTATCTGGCACCAGGTGTCTGGCTCCAGGCTTAATACTCCTTTTACTGCCATTATAACTGCCTGGTTAGTGGGAAAGACATTAGCATAGAAGGAAAAGAAGTCCGGTCTTTCTTTAATGAAAAATTGTGATCCAACGAATAGATAGATCTATCTATCTCAAACTATCTATCTCAAACCACTTCCTCAAACTACTGGGCCAATTCCTAGGTCTAGTAATAGAACACCTGTGCTGTAGCCACTCTGCATGTCCTAAATGCACCAGACCTTTTTGCACATTACCTTCCCGGGTCTGTAATATTCTCTCATTTCTCTTCCTGGAAAACTATTACTTGTTTAGAATCAATTCCATTACGTCCAATGGTGGATTTATAGTGGGTTAACTTCGCTGATCTGTGTTTCTCAGACTCCCCTTCCCTGCATAGTTATATATCAGGATTGGCCATGAGAGACATTTGTATAGTATCTGGAATACAGGAGTAAAGCCACTATGTTCTTAATATTTAGAAGATTGGTTCAGGGCAGCACATGGTGTGCTGTCTTATACACATTGTCTCTGACCTGCTGCCTCCCCTGGTTTGGGTGGGGCAGCCACTGACCCCTCAGTATCTCCAGGTCCCTGCTTTCCTCTTGCAGCTCCTCTGAATCCTGGACCAGCATGAATAGCTCCTGACTGAATCTGAGGAAAGCACTAGATTGTTCTGCAGGTCCCCAACATCATCAGCTGGAGGCAGTGAGAAACAGACTGGGCTCCAGGGAGCCCTGGCAGGGTCCAGGTCATTTTTCTTTCCTCCACTCCATTGCCCTTTTGCCTTCTCAACTGCCTGCCTGCCTGACCTCAAGGCCAGAACCAAGCTTAGAAGCAATAGCCTCACATGAACTGATCAGCCAGTTCCTACACCTGTACTGAGTCCCAATAACAACTCTCTGATTTTGTATCACATAAAGTGAATCTGTCTCTCTGCCAGAACCCTAGCTAATCAGGAGTCTTCTGTGACTCCCCCAGAATTAATCATTGCCCTGCTACGAGCCTGTATCAAAGTACATAGCACACCATACTGCACTTCCATGATTGACAAGTCTCTCTCCCACAGATGGGGATTGCTGACAGGTATTGTGTGCTTACTTTGCATCAGGCACTTTTCTGAGCACTATTTAATCCTTGCAACAAGCTACTGAGGTAAGGGTTGTTATTATTATCCCCATTTTATAGATAGGATAACTGAGGATCAGAGAAGTTCAGCAATTTGCCTATGCTTTCCTAACTAGAAAGGGGAGAACCCAGGATTCCAAACGAGGTACCCCCCTCCCCAAAGCCCCAGCACTCTTATCCCCCAACCTCTCCAGGAGAGCTCTTTTTTTTTTTTTTTTTTTTTGCTTTAATTTTATTGTGTGGGATTTTTCTATTATTTTATTTACTTATTTTTTGAGACAGAGTCTCACTCTGTTGCCCTGGGTAGAATGTCGTGGTATCATAGTTCACAGTAACCTCAAACTCCTGGGTTCAAGTGATCCTCCTGGCTTAGCCGCCTAAGTAGGTGTGACTACAGGTACCCATCACAACGTCCGGCTAGTTTTTCTATTTTTAGTAGAGATAGGGTCCTGTTCTTGCTCAGGCTGGTCTTGAACTGTTAAGCTCAAGCAATCCATGCACCTTGGCCTCCCAGAGTGGTAGGATTACAGGTGTGAACTAGCTTGCCTGGCTCTAGGCAAGCTTAAAGAGCCAGTCTCATCTGTGGCTGAAATGAATGATCTAGCTACTTAACTTGAGGAGAAAATGACTTTTTTATAAAATTGAGGGAGGGTTGATGAAAATGGAAGCTGTGGGACCTAGGATTCTCCCTCTGTCTTGAATCCTTTCTTCCAGCTGGAAGTTGGAATGGTAAATGCTCCATAATCAAGGTTTTGTTGATGAACTAAAGGCCTGTTTGCGCATCAATTATGTATCACCTGAAAGCCATCAGCATGCTCACTGGGAACAATAAATACTAACACTGCAACACATCACTGGGTGAGCCTACTTTTCTTCCCAGCCTAAGTAGATGCCCCACCCTGGATGGCGTGCTCTCTATCCTGTGGGTCTCCCTGAGTAGAGAGCCGAGCCTGGCTGGAGGGAAGAGTTCCCACACAGGTGCCAGGCATGCAATTAGAGTTTAACACTTTTTATATGAACAATGAAATGTGACTTCAAAACTATAGTTTGGGGGCGGCGCCAGTGGCTCAAAGGAGTAGGGCGCTGGCCCCATTTGCCGGAGGTGGCGGGTTCAAACCCAGCCCCGGCCCAAAAAAACTGCACAAAAACAAACAAACAAACAAAAAAAAACCCAAAACAAAAAACAAAACTATAGTTTGGTATTTGCTGCCTTGTTGAAAAATTTATGATTTTTTACACCATTATACGATTTATTCAGCTCATTTTATGCACTTCTCTTTGCTTTATCACGTTTCCAATGGTGAAAATGTTTGCCCTATGGAAAATTGAGGGAGAGGGGTAATGTCTTTACTGTCATCCAAATTGCTACCACCTGCATACACTGATGAGGTCAATACATTTTCTTAATTCTGCAACAATAACAACAACGAAAATACAGAAAAGAAAAAGTGGTAGTAAATAAGAGTTGATGTTACAAAGCAAGGTCAAATGCCTGTCTTACTCTTTTAGAACACAGAGGCAGGCAAGTAAAAATCTGGAAGCTGTATACAGCTGAAAGTGTTCTATGACTCACACAAGAGGAGAAAATGCACATTACACTCAATGTATCCTTATATCCAGTATCCATGGACTATAAATGTTCCATAGAAGTCACTGATAAGAAGGACTTGTAATAATTAAATTCATGCTTTTATTCATGGGCAGACTTGGAAAGGACCTAGGAATATATCTAGTCCAACCTTTCATTTCACACGTGAGAAAACTGAGGCTCTGTGAAAACTGATCCTCCCACTCTAAACTGATACTATCAGGCTTGCAAAGAGGCCTAGAGGATAGGCCTCCCAGCCAGCAAGCAGCAGGGTTAGGATGAGACAAGGGCTCTTGCCCCAGGGGCTCACTCACACTCCTCAACGCAGAGTTCTTGTGCCAGGTTTCAGCTCCTACCTGCAGCCCTGCAGCACCCCGTATCTCCTCTGCTGGATGCTAAGGCAAGGGATGCAGAGCCTGCCAACAGTGAGATCCCACCACCCGGCCTGCTGAATCTTCTAGCCTTCTTGGGACTTGAGCTCAGGCTCATAAACTCTTCCTTCTTTCCTCACCTGTGAGAGCTAGCTTTCCAAAACAGCCCCTGCCACATCTCTAAGTCCCCTAGAAAGGAACCTCTCTAGAGCCCCCTTTTCATTTCAAAACCAAAAGGGAAAATGGGTCCAGATGTTGAAGATACAGTAGCCAAGGAGATTTATTTCCCACCCCCTTATAAGTCTTCTCATTCAGGAGTGTTTCTTCTAGAACAGAATCCTGCCAGCACAGAGGGTCACCAGACCTGTGCTAGTTCATCTACACATTTATTGGGTGCAACTGGCCTTGAGGAGGGGAGAGCCCTGGCTAGGGCACCAGAGAGTAGGTGGGCTGGGGTTGCAAAACATCTGTTGGTGTCTGTCCCCTGCTTCTGCCACCTCTGGTTAGGGGTGAGTGGCCCTGCATGTGTGTCTGTGTGCGTGTGTGCTTGTGCAGATAGGTATGTGTGTGAATCCACACACACGTTACAGCAGAGACTAGAATTGCACTGAGGAGTTGTTCTATGTATCACGGGGGCACAGGAAGAGTAAATGAGGAGAAGACATGTCCGGCTGGTAGAGTCAAAAGGACATGGCAATGAAATTGCCATTCATTACAGGGCAATGAAATTTCTATCTTCACTAAGCAAAAAGTAAAGACTCTACCTCACAACTTTGACTCCTACCTATTTTGAATCATCATTAACGGAAGAATGATATATGCTTATTTTTGAAAATTTAGAAATTAGAAAAAGAAGAGCTAAATTACCCATAATTTCACCAGGAGGAAATAACCTTATCAATGTTTTGGGTTATAATCTTTAACTACTTTATGTTGGGGGTTAAATTTTTTGAATTTTTTCCGTAAAATTTATGTATGTTAGCTAAAAAAATTCAAGGTATAAGAGTTTGAAGAAAAAAAAGTTTCATTATATTCCATTGTTGAGTAATGTGGTGTTCTGTTATCAATGGGACACTAGGCAAAATCTGCCACATCATACATAATGTGTAAAATCATGTTTCTCACATCAAGAGGTAGTGACATCTGCTATTCAATGTGATCTTCAACAGAACATTTCACATGTAAGGAAGCATCACATTTTTCATGTTGAAAAGTGGTGTTCTTATGACAGTCAGCACACCGTGTTTGCATTGCCTGTTAGTCTATTACATGATTCGTGCCGTCATAACGTGAGTCAATGTGATGCTTCTGAGAAGCTCCTCCTCTTCTGCCAGGTTCTGGAGGATGATCATGGGTCTCCAGGTAATGGCATACCACACACTGCTGAAACTCCAGGCAATCCCTTGGCTTTCCACATGTTTGATGCAATTTATAAGCATTTTATAAGAGCAATTCAAAACAGCAAAACAGCACTTGCATACTATTTCTTATACTGATCTGTGCATACTACCACAGATCAGTGCCTGATAGTTATCAATGTTGTCTTCAGCTCTGTCTATACCTCCCATGAAATGGTTATACACTTTGAATGTGTTTAGCTGCTAAACTTGGATCTTCTTTTTCAGTTTCAGGAAATAAAAATTGATAAGACACAGGGGATCAATACCAGCACCAGATGAGGCAATAGTGACAACACTGTTATCATCCCATCTATAGACAATATTGCCTTTGCCATCAATTCAATAACTGAATGTGCCTCATTCTTTTTTCTTTAGAGCTGCTTCTGATTCTAATGGAGCTTTGTCCTTGTGATCCTTTCTCAGTGTACCTAGTACCTGATGTCCCATTAAACTAAGCTTATCAAGAAGTCCAATACTGAGGAAAAAGTTATCACATACAAATAGTATTGTCCAGGGCATGAGTTATTGTCTTTTTTACAAACTGTAATACATGACATGTTCTATTTGACAATCTAATGTTTGTATGTACTAATGTCCTTACTTGACAAATGGACAAGTGGTGCACTGATACCGCATTCCTCGTGTTTAGTATTTGGGTTTTTATCCTGATATGCCTGAAACCAGCTAATGTATTCCTGACATGTGGCACCACACCAAAACATATAGACAAACTGAATGGGTGTTATGCTAATAAATTGTTTGCTCCTGTGGTGACCAAAATAAGAAAATGTGCATTCATCAAAGCTGAAATATGTTTCATTTGGAACAAATTTCATACCTCTCTTATTGGGTGTGATTATAAGAGGTTACAACTTGTAAAACTTGTCCATTGGGTCCAAATTTGAATTATCAACAGCATGTAAATTAGAAGCTATAGTTTGAAAGCAATCACACCTCATGGCAATCCTGAGTTAATTTTGCATATGTGTTCTTTGTTCCCAGAACACATGCCTTCTAGGAACTGAGACATAACCGTTCAGAAAAATAATTCCCAGCAAACACTTAACTTCAGAGCTGGTCAAGCTAAGGTTTACACCCTTACTTGCAGCGTATAAGAAAGAAGACATGATAATGAATTCAATGACCTTGTCATCAAGAAAAAGTTCAAGAACTTCTGTGGGAGTTCAAATTTTGGTGAAGGAATCATTTGTTGGTCCCACAACCATACCTACTACAGGCTATGCAGTTAGGTTGGCTTTTTCCAATTGTGAGCAAGTTTTGTCACTTTCTTTTTCTTTGATGAAGGAGGTTTTTGCACAGTAGATGTAGATGGAATTTTATCATCAAGAGAGCCATCCTCAGGTGCATATGAGGGATCGTCTGAGCTAGCATCATAGCCACTAGAATAAGATACCTAGGTGCATTCAACAAAGAACCTAGAAGATTGTGTATTGCTCCACCTTCTTCATCACCTGAGTCCTCGTCAAAAACAGGTGCTGTAGCATTTTCAGGTGGTTGTACCACGATAGCACTTGGTTCTATGCTATCATCTGTCTCTAACAGGTCAGTTATTTCATGCAAACTTAGGTATCAAAGCATTTTGAGACTTGTAAAATGATTTCAACTAAAAAAAAGGAAAAGATATTATTAGTACTGGTATCATGGATTTTCCTAGTGCTCCAACATTGGAACATGCAAAATATTAAACCCATAATTAACAATAATAACAAAAATAATGCCTTTTCTATTTTCTTTTTACAGCACAATAACATAACTAGTAGATAAGTAATAGGAAAAAATACTAGCATAAGGTATAGTGCAGTAAGGTTGTATTTATCTTTCTTTGGATTTCATTTCAAAAATTTTCCAAAAAATTGCATCACTTTTAGACAAGTTCCCAGCACACCAGTATCTGCAGCAGTGACTGACTCTGTGCACCACCTAATAAGATGTTCCCTCAGGAGGCAGGGGAGACATATGTGAAAAATCAGATTTTGGTGATGACCTTGAGCAATAGGATATGAACAACTCCACTGCACTACTGTTCCAATAATGGAACATGAGGCATGAGTAGTAACATGGCATGTTCTATTTGATAATCTAATGTTTATATGTACTAATGATTTTTTTTTTTCATAGCACATGTACTAATAAAATACTCTTCCACTGTGGAATGTTTCTAACAGCTGTCTCATTATTTCATTCTATGGGTGCACTCATTCACCCTATTTCTTACTGTTTGACACTTCAGTAACTTATTTCCCATCATGAATAACAGTGAGAAAAATGTCTTTGGGACTCTTATTATTCCTCAGTAAGATTTTTTTTTAAATTATTTTATTTATATTTGACACAGAGTCTCACTCTGTTGCCCTTGGTAGAGTGCCATAACATCATACCTCACAGCAACCTCAAATCTTGGGCTCAAGCGATTCTCTTGCCTCAGCCTCCCGAGTACCTGGGACTACAGGCACCTGCCACAAAATGAGAGAGACGGGGGTCTCACTCTTGCTCAGGGCGGTCTCAAATTCCTGAGCTCAGACAATTCACCTGCCTATGGTCTCTCAGAGTGCTATGATTATAGGCATGAATCATCATGCCCGGCCCTCAATGAGATTTTTAAAATAGGATTAGTAGAACTAAGAGAATAACAATTTTAAAATTTGACAAACATTTCCAAGTCATGCTTCAGAAAACTGGGTTCTATTTAGCAACAGTGCAGTATATAAGCATTTGCTTCATTATCATCTCTTGGTATAACTTTCTGGAATTTTAAAGAACTCCATTAGAAATTATTTTAATTGTTAGTGTGCAGGCACTCATTATTTTTGATTCTTATAAAAATTATAGAGCTAAGTGCACACTAGAAAATAGAGAACTTAGTTCTATTTTATTAATACATTGCTTAAATTTTGATCTGTCTTAATAAACCTAAGCCCTCATGAAATTGTAAGTAGGTATATACATATAAAAAACTTAGCATTATTTTATATGACCATTTCTATAAAATGACATAGTGTGCATACTTTATATTTTAAAACTATAAAATGCCTTTAAAACAATATAATATCTTGTGGTTTGCTGAGCCAGATCTCTATTTTTTAGTATTTGAGTTGTTTTAATTTGATTAGAATTAACAGATTGGAAAGTATGAAGGATTTCATAGTTACATTTTAATACAGGCAGTCTCCAAGTTACAGACATCTGACTTACATACAACGTGCACTTACAAATGGAGGCTATTCCAGTAAGTTCCAAGGTTATAAACATCTGACTGATATACCACTCACACTTACAAACAGAGGCTATTATAGGTAATAGGTAAATGTACCTGTCCCAACTTACACGCAATTCAACTAAAGACCAAACCTATAGAACCTATCTTATTCATAGCCTGGGGACAGTCTGTATCTGCTTTACATGTCACTGAGCAACCTCTTTTATTATTAACATTTCTGATTACAATTTTTGCAAACATTCAAATTTTTATAAGAATTAATATTTTGTTTTTCTTAAATCCCCAAATCCCTATTTTTGTAATTTACTGTGAAAATCTAAAGAGAAATGAAAAACTGAAGGAAGTATTAAAAATTCAGGCTCAGTGCCCATTGCTCAGTGGTTAGGGCGCCAGCCACATGTACTGGGACTGGCGGGTTCAAACTTGGCCAGGGCCTGCCAGACAACAATGACAATTGCAACAAAAAAATAGCTGAGCATTGTGGTGGGTGCCTTTAGTTCCAGCTACTTAGGAGGCTGAGGCAAGAGAATCGCTTGAGCCGAGAGTTTGAGGTTGCTGTGCACTGTGACACCATGGTACTCTACCAAGGGCAACATAATGAGACTCTGTCTCAAAAAAAAAGAAAAAAAAAAAAATTCAGTTGAACTTTAAGCAGCACAGGTTGAAATTGCAAGAGTCCACTGATGTGAAGTTATTTTTCAATAGTAAATATATTTTCTCCAGGCCGGACATGATTGGAGAATGAATTGAATGGATTGCCTGAGTTCACAGGTTCCAGACCAGCCTGAGCAAGAGTGAGACCCCGTTTCTAAAAAATAGCCAGATGTTGTGGCGGGCACCTGTAGTTGCAGCTACTTGGGAGGCTGAGGCTAAGAGTTGGAGGTTGCTTTTAGTTATGATGCCATGGACACTCTACCAAGGGTGACAAAGTGAGACTCTGTCTCAAAAAAAAAAAAAAAAAAAAATATATATATATATATATGTAATATATGTTTTATCTTTCTTATGTGTTTTTCATTTTTATTTTATTTTATTTTAGATAAAGTTTTACTTTGTTGCCTGGATAGAGTACTATGACATCATAGCTCACAGCAACCTTAAACTCTTGGGCTCAAGCAATCCTCTTGCCTTAGCCTCTCCAGTAGCTGGAACTATGAACACCCATCAGCAGGCCTAACTAATTTTTCTATTTTTAGCAGAGACGGGGTCTCACTGTTGCTCAGGCAGGTCTTGAACTCCTGAGCTCAAGCAATCTACCAGCCTGAACCTCCCAGAGTGCTAAGATTACAGATGTGAGCCACCATGCCTGGCCCTTTACATCTTAATTTTTTTTATTAAATCATAACTTGTGTACATTAGTGCATGTATGGGGTACAATGTGCTGGTTTTCTATACAATTTGGAATGCTTATATCAAACTGGTTAACATAGCATTCACCTTACTTAATTATTGTGTTAAGACATTTATACTCTACTCTTAATAGATTTGACATGTACCCTTGCAATATACACCATAGATGAGGTCCCACCAATTACCCTCCCTCCGCCAGCCTCCCCCCAACTTCTTCACTCCTTCATCCTGGACTATAGTTGTGTTTTATCTTTCATATGAAAGTGTGGGTGATTATATATTGGAGACTTTACCTCTTTTATGTTTACATGGATGGAGCTGGAACATATTCTTCTTAGTAAAGTATCTCAAGAATGGAAGAAAAAGTATCTAATGTACTCAGTATTATTATGAAACCAATATAGAACCGTTAGGACTTTCTGAATAACATTTTCTTTTCTCTAGCTTACTTTATTTTATTTTTAAAATACAGTACATCATATACATATATAACATAGGAAATATGTGTTAATTGACTATTTATGTTATCAGCAAAGTTCCTGGGCAACAGTACATTATTAGTAGTTAAATTCTAAAGGAGCCAAAAGTTATCATAATTTTCAGCTTCATGGGCGTCAGCATCTCTAACCCCTCCTTGTGTTGTTCAAGGGTCAACTGTGTAGTTACATTTTTATAAATACATTTCAAACTTTTTATTATATGGCTAATCCATGTTACATGTAGAAAGTTGCAAACTAGAAATTAAAAAGAAGAAAATTAAAATAACTTGTAATCACATCAGACAAAGATGATGCTGTTTATATAAACACTATTAACATCTTTCCAGTCTTTTCCTTGGGGAAATATACACATACACACATTGTCCATACTACTTTTGTAACTCACTGTGATAGATTGTGAATATATTATCATACTTTTAAACAGCTTTCTAGTATGCGCCAGGCACAGGGAGATGCAATTATGAGCAAACCATGGTTTGGTCCTCTGGGAGCTTACAAGCTAAACTGGGAGAGCAGGAAAGAGGACGGCCTTCGTAAGTTCCAGTCCAGGGCTCTTTCTTCCGGTTTGTTTTCACTGCTAGGTAAAGCTTGGCTCCACAGCATTTTATTTTTTATGGTCCCAGTCATTAGGTCACAGTATCCTCTGCATTTACCTTTGATCCATAAACAATTGAGAGCCTTAGTCACAGTGCTTCTAGTATTTGCCAGCCCGGGCATGGTGCAGGAGGACACAGTTCCCACAAGTTATAAAAGTAAATCTTTCTGAAAATAGCTGCTGCCAGGGGTGCTGCAGATGGATCCTGGCTCTTGGAAATAGAGGTCTTCCTGGTGCCTCCGTGTCTCTGCTGCAAGTGGGGTAGGTTCTTTCCCATTTTACAGAGAGCTTTCTGATCCCTAACACCTGTCATGGCCTGGGCAGACTCCTGCGAGGTGGGCCGGGCTCTGTAAAAAAAGGGAAGCTGAAACTTAGAGAAACAAAGCAACATGACTGAGCCTCACCTACTAGAGGTGGGGTGGAGTTGGGGGGAAGCACAGGCCTTTGATCCTAGCATGACACGCCTACTGGTTCCTAGTTCCACTGAAGGCAAGCCTGAATGGGTCCAAGATACGCAGGATGGGGTCTGCACTGCACACACAGGTGCTTGAACCATGGACATGAATACCTAAAAAACAATAAAACATAAAAACAGGCAGCCCCAACCAACACACGCCCAGGCATTCTGTAAGTGCTACACCCCCCTCCCCCAAGGATGTGTCTTGTCTTGTGGTCTTTGCACCACTGTGGGAACCTGATTCATACTTACATATCATTTGATGTCCAGACCACCCACAGCAGGAGACCAGCTCCAGACAAGCCAGCATCAATTCCACTGGGATTTTCCAGCCGGCATCATAAATGCCCCAGGGGCACACTATCCCTAAGCAAGCAGGGTCAAGAGGCTTGTTGTGATGAATCCCAGACAACAGATACGCAGTGAGCACCTCTAAAGAGCAAGGAGCTGGCTAGGCTGGGAGGAAAACTGAGATGATGTAACACCGGCCTGTTAGAAAGCACTCCATAAACATCAGAGTAATATTATAATGCTGTGTGTGTATGGTATATTATGATTCACAGGCAATTGTCCCACCTGACCTTGACAACAGCCCTGTATGAGAAATGTATTCTTAGTCACACTTTAGGTGAAGATACTGAAAGTTCAGTGAGGCTCCATGACAGGGCCCAGCTTAGACAGTGAATGTCACAGTTGGACCTAAACTTCAGTTCTTATGACTGAACCAACATCTTCAGTCTCTCGAACAACAACCTAAATGTGCTACAAGATTCTCTAAGGGACCCATGAGGCCAGTCTTATAATGCTTACTGTCCTCATTTGACAGGTGAGGAAACAGGCCCCAGGAGGTGAGGAGAGCTAGCCAAGGTCACCAGGGGCCTCTGGCTACAAAGCCTAGCACTCACAGCTCCTCACTCAGCCCCTGCTGTGAAATAGCTTTATTTCTAAATAGCTTTAGAGAGTCAGAGATTGGGAACAGAGCAAGAATAACAACGATTCAAGGTAGATGGTGGGTCTGAGCGGGCTTCAGACAAATTCCTCAGTATCTCTGCTGGGAAACGCCCTGGGGAGCCCCCAGCCCCTGCCCAGAGTGTGGGTGGGATGTGTGTTTTGAGGTCACTGCAGCTTCCTCTTAGGTGTGTGGCCTGCGAGCTTCCCTCTGGTCTCAGCCAGGATGCCACTTTCTGGTGGCTGAGGGGTAGAGTCCTACTTTAGAATGCCCAGTTGTTGTTCAACAGTGTGGTTTCTTTGAATAAAACTTGATGAAAGTGAGATAAAGAGGAAGTTGGTTAAAAAAAAAAAAAAAAAAAAAAAGGCAGAAACACACACACACTGGTCTTGCCTGTTCTCAGGGAAAGGTACAGAGCATTTGTTGTGGACCCCAGCCTGGCTCCCTCCACTGGGTGTAGAGTGAGTCTCACATCACACTCCTCATCTTGGAGATGCCAGTGGGAAATGAAGACGAGGAGACAATGAGGCCACTCGTGCAGAGTCCCAAACACAACATAGTGGGGACTTAGGGTTAGGGAGTAGGTACGAACCACAGAACTTTAGAGGAAGCCTCACCCGTCTTAGGGACGGGATGTTGGAGAGAAGGGGAGGGAAGGAGGGAAGCTTTGGGTGATTGACAGGCATTGAGCTGGGCGAGCACACATGAACAGAGCTGAGGGCTGCAGAAGAAAAAACAGCCTGGGGGGAACACAATGACCTTGATGTTTTATACGCTGAAAGAATACATCTGGGTGACATTCTCAGGAAGGTGACAAGAAGGAAGATGCTCAGGAACGAGGTCCTCCAGCTTCTTCCTAAGAATTCTATAACACTGCTACAACCACCGTTGGCCACTTGAAGGCCAAATCAGGCAGAATTTGGGAGTAGGGGGCTCACGTAGGAGCTCGTTGTAAATAAAAGGAGGATCGTGAACTGAACAGAAGCAGGTGGCCTTCCCTGATTCTCTGATTGCCAACCTTTTTCTTGGGTTGTTTGTTACATGGTCCCAATGTCACGTTGGAAATGTAGCAGTGGGACGACTTGGGGATCTTGAGTTAAAAGGCCTGAATTTTGTGCTACAAATGATCCAGGGAAAAACACTTAACTCCCCCCAATCTTTTTTCCTTATCAGTAAAATGGTTGTGTTGGGAAAATGCTGTGTAAATTACAACAGGCGGTGTAAATTATCTGTTTAATATGTCATACCAATAAGCAACTAATTTTGTAACTGAAATCAAACACTTACCAATTTGAGAAGCTAAAGCTCTAAGGAGGAAGTGCTAACAGATTGGAAAAAACCAGTGAATTTTTCAGACCAAATTGTAGGAAATCCTCAGAGCTCCAGCATCCTGTAGAGATATCTTTAGGGAAAAGAAAAGCAAGAATGAAATCAGGGGATATCCTAGCAGCCTCCCCACTCCACCCACAATCACCAGCAGAGGTGATGTTTGCCTGGGGTATAATCTCTCCACGCTGGTAGGTACTGGTTTTGCTTCTGTAGGGGCACACATATATGCTATCTATACTCAAGTCTCATCAAGGATTGAGTCTTTCACCTTTTTAGGTACCAGCTGGTGCCTTTGACAAGTAATCTTTTCAATGTCAACTCTTCAGGTTACAAAAGAGCGTAAGTCATGGACTTCGATTTGATCAAAACAACTGTTTACTGAGTTCTTTAGATTTTTAGGCACTGTACGAAAATGGGGATATAATACTGAACCAAACAGGCAAGGTCACTGCTCTCACGGAACTTTTACATTACCAAATTTCTGCACTGGAAGAGATCTTAGAGGTGCATGTAATAGGAGAAGAAGTGTGGAATGACAAATGAAGCCCAGAATTTGGAGTGATGATTCAGAGTTCATCACTTACAGCCTACAGAATCTTGGACAAGTTTATGTCACTGCAAAATGGGAATGATGATAAAAAAAATAATAGCCACCTTCCTCACAATATACTGAGAAGAAAAACATGAGGCTGTGCATTATGATTGGCAAAGCACGGGACAAGTACAAGTTATATAGTCAATGAGATTAAAAAAAAAGAGGCCCGGAGTGGTGGCGCACGCCTGTAATCCTAGCACTCTGGGAGGCTGAGGTGGGTGGATTGCCTGAGCTCACAGGTTCAAGAGCAAGACACCCTCTCTAAAAACAGCCAGGTGTTCTAGTGGGGTCCTGTAATCCCAGCTACTTGGGAAGTAGCTCAGTCCTTGAGCTCAAGAAACAGAGGTTGTTGTAAGCTTTGGCGCCACAGCACTCTACCAAGGGTGACAAAGTGAAACTCTGTCTCAAAAAATTAATTAATCAATTAACTAAATTAAATAAGAAAAATAAAAATAAAAAAAAGGAAGGAAGAAAAATATATGTGTGCCTATATGCATATCTTGAAAAAAATGCTAACATGTCTGTAACATTCTTTGCTAATTTTTTACCCACTTTTGTTTCTACTCACACTGGTATCTAATTACCAGAAAGTGCATCAGTCAAGATGGTAATATTAATTTGCCAACATTAACAGGCCAACATTGCTTTGGATAAAGATGAACTATATTTTCTGTTGGTTCATATATTTAAAAACAACCCACAAAAAAATAAAAGCACATATGCATTGGATGTTATTATTCTTATTCATATTTTTATAAACAGTACCCGAGTGGGTTTCAGCAGCTTTCTTACAAAGCTTCTGCAAGGCGGGCTCCGGTTGAGTGGAGAATTCTGTTGTGAAAAGCCTGGAATGATCAAAGAGTGAGAGGTGTATGGAGATAATTAGAGGATATAGAATGAACAATACATTTGCATTAATTCAAAACCTGAAGTTAGGTGGTAAACTTGTATAGATAAGGAAGAGCAGCTGTCTCATATAAAACACACACACACATAAATACATGCATCACCCCCCCACACACACACATAAATACATGCATAACCGCCCCCACACATAAATGCATGCATAACCCCCACACACACATAAATACATGCATAACCCCCACACACATAAATACATGCATAACCCCACAAACACACATAAATGCATGCATAACCCCCCCACACATAAATACATGCATCACACACACACACACATAAATACATGCATAACTCCCACACACACATAAATACATGCATACCCCCCACACACATAAATACATGCATAACACATACATAAATACATGCATAACCCCCACACATAAATAAATGCATAACTCCCACACACACATAAATACATGCATAACCCCCGCACACACATAAA
>CAUYPK010102338.1:0-49946 GCA_963574355.1 Loris lydekkerianus | reverse complement strand
GTATGACAATGGAGCTTTAATAGGTATTGCATTAAAATTATATATTGCTTTGGGCAGTATGGACATTTTAACAATGTTGATTCTTCCCAGCCATGAGCATGGTATGTTTTTCCATCTGTTAACATCTTCGGCTATTTCTTTCTTTTATTAATCTGCCTTAATTGTGAATTAATCTTCCAGTGAGTTTGGGGTAAAGGGAAAGTTTTCCCTCACTTGTACAGTTATCACAATTTCTCAAACCTGCACATTCTAAGATCAAGTGTTAATATGATAACTGAGGAAAGTGAAGATGAAAGACTCATATGTTTCTTTTTAAAAGTACAAAGTAAATCTTAACTAAGGGCAGCCACATTCCCCGATCCATTTTCCGTAAATATATATTATATGAGAAAAAACACTCTGTTTACAATCTCTTAGTCTAGTCCATCACTTTGTTTGCCTATAATTTAGAGGTTTCAAGTTGGTGGCTAGTTGTGAGAGCACATGTAATGAGAATAAGATGGAGTCATTTGGGCTAGGGCTGACATGACACAGCTGATCTGGTCGGTTTGTCCTATGTGACCTTTACCTATATCTCCCATTCTTTTGTTTTGTAAATTCAGCTTTAACCTGAGGGTGCAAATTTGAGTAATTTAGGGTGATTGATTTAAGAGATTAATGTTTAAATTAGAAATGTTGTTTTGGGTCATGGGTTATGTCAATTACTGTTTATTATAGATCATGAGTTTATGGAAGCTACTATTATTTAAGATAAATGTTAATTGTTGTTTAAGATGAGGGTTAGTACAGTTCTTGCTTTTAACATTTATGTATAAAACTGTGATTTTGGAAATGGAAAAACAGAACAGTTTTGGAGAGGCTACTCTCACTGCTCTCCAGAGTTGCTAGGCTTCTGACAAATAACTTTTGGCAGACCGATCCCATCTCTGCATATTGGCTGATAGTGACAGGTAGCTGGACCCTCTTCATCTAGTAACAGTAGCAGTGTTGTTGCTGGGTTTTTAATCCACATGATTTGAATTCTTTTATAATTAAATGCCAACACTTAACAATCAGGAGATTCTTCCCCACCCCTGATTTAGATTTATAGCTTTTAAAAAAAATTAGAAAATCTGTCAAGAGGAGGATTGTTTGCTCACTGGGCTTTGTTCAGTTAAACCCATTCCCAGGACTTTCAAATTGTCCCACACAAGCTCCTGCAAGCTCCTCTAGGCTTTGTGATCTTTGTGTTTGGGTTGTAGTCAAACAATCTTCCATGTGACAAAAGTCTTGAGGAAAGAGGGAATAAGATGGTGCTGTGATCAATAAAGTAGATTGTAGACAATGATTTAAGTTTGCTAAATAATCAACTAATAATTCAGAAAGGTTAAGAAGAGAAAGGTTTATTTACCATGCACATGAAGAGAATCACAGCGTGATTACCCACTGTGATATTTTACTGAAGTTCAGATATTTTTATACCTGTCTTTTTGGAAGGGAGGGGAAATGAGAGATACAGGTGATTCTGGTTAGGGTGACAAATGGTGTTAGGGAGGACAAGTGGATGGGGAGGGGAAAACAGATTAACTTGTAAATTAATCTAAGAGAGAGATATTGTGTTTAAAATGATCTGGGCCAGTTCTGGTTGCATTCTTGATCTTTTTTTCTGGCAATGCATTGAGATGACAGGGAGAGGAAACCAGGTCAGTCTGGTTTATGCAGATGGAGGCGAAGCCCCTTTCAGTGCTTTTTGATCTCTAAGGGCCTTAATTCAAAATACCAAGAAGCCATATTTTGGGATGAAATTTCCTGAGCTCTTTCATGTTCTTCCAAATATTTAGTGTAAATTACAAATTACCTGGCAACAATTTTTGTTTTTAATATGGTGGCAGTAGATCCTTCTCACAAGGATTTTTAGATTGGTACATTTTAGAATTCTGGTGAAACTACATCAATTGAGGTCGAATGAGACAAAAGTAGCCACAGCTAGTAAAAAGATCAAACTAAGTGTATTTTGAAGTCAACAGAGATGATTTCTTGCAAGTAATTAGGTTAACATCAATGTACTAAGAGTGTTTACAAAGAAAACATTTTCAAGGAAATTTTAACTAATAGATACAATTATTTTTATAATTGGCAGCTATTAAATATACTGTGTTGTTTTAATTAATGCAAAACCTGAACATGCACATTCTCGCGAGCCAACTTTTTCTTCAAAGACAATGCAGTGAGTTACAGGCCTTTTCAGGATGAATAATTACACTTTATGTTTTACAGTACTCAAATGGATGTGCTTTTGCCTTAATGATATTTGGGTTCACTGTCATTGGCTTTTTATTGGCAGACACCCATCCCTGGTTGAGAGCTCAAGCATGCAATCCTTACGCTAAATCAGACAAAACAGAAACAAATAAATGGCTGAAACTTTTTCCTGAAAATGTAAATAGAAGCATTGAAAATGGGTTTGAAGAGAGATTACAGGATCACTTTTCTAGGCATTTAAAGGGAATATATAACAATATTTACATGTTCAGTTTCTACTGCTGTTTAATAAACCACTGCCAAACTTAAATCAGTAATAATGTATTTGCTCAGGAGTCTGGTCAGATCCTAATAAGGACAGTTTGATTATGCTTTGTGTGGCATCAGTTAGAGAAGATAGACTCTGGGGCTGCAGGAGTCTCTTGCAATGAAGCTCACTCACTCAGTTTGTAAGTTGGTGCTGCATTTCAGCTATGAACAGAGCTAGAGTATTTGTTTTCTCTCTACTTGGGCTACTCCTTTGGTGGCTTGGGCTTCCTCTAAGCGTGGCAGCTGGCAGCTGGTTTCCAAGAGTTGGTGCTCTGAAAGGACTGGGTTCAAGATGCAAGGCTTCTTGTAACTCTGTCTTAGAAGTTCCAGATTATTCTTTTTGTCACATTATTGACCAGGTAAGTCATTAGGTCCAGCCCAGATTCAAAGAGATTAGAATTAGATTCTACCTTTCATGGGAAATGTCCCAAAGGATTTAGAAATGCCTTTTGTGTGTCACATCCTGTATCTAAGATATCAATAGTATCAGATAAAATTATATTATGTGAACTTTCTATCCAGGGAGGCTATGTACCCTTGAGGAAGGCATCTGAAAGTCTGCTTATTTTTAGAGCTCCAGCTAGGGCTGAGGTTGAGTCCACATGACTCAGGGTCACACAAGGTTGATTTTCTTTAACTCAGAGTTGTTTAAAGTGAAGCATGGGGGTGGCCAGTTCATCAATGCAGTGTGTCTGTTGAGTTGATAATTTTGCATATTGAAAGCTCTGATATGTGATAGTTAGGTGTCCTTTGTGAATACAAACTCAAATTTTCATTAAAAACAAAAAAGCAATCAAGCAAACCATTCCAAAATGCTTTTTAACTCACACTAATTCTGCCTTATAAGGCTGATTTCAGTTGGCCCCTTCTCTGTGGAAATAGTTATAAATCTAACTCTTAAAATAGCTTATGTTGGCTTGGCGCTTGTAGCACAGTGGTTATGGCATCAACCACATACACCAAGGGTGGTGGGTTCCAACCCGGGCCAGCTAACACCATGGCACTCAAGGGTGACATAGTGAGACTCTGTCTCAAAAAAAAAAAAAAAAAGCTTATGTTTAAACAGGTAGTGTAGACTAAGGGATAAGAATTTAGTTTTTAGATTTGGACAAAACTGGTTTCCAAATCTGGTTTTGATACTTGTAAGCTGTTACCTTGATTAAGTTACTAAAGCTTTCTGTTTCCTTACCTCTAAAATGTGTCTGATAATAGCACCTCCCAGGAATATGGTGATAGGATGAATATAAAACACAATGCCTGGCACTTTGAAACTCAATATATGTTAGGGATTATTATAATAATTATTATAGAGGATTAAACATCATACTTACTACAACAGTCACCAATATCATAACTCAACTGAGGAATTACTGGGAATAAGACATTATCCTGGCAAGCCTGGAAATCTCTTGTGACATGGAAAGCAAGCCACCAAGTAACTCGGTGATCCTGGAGGAGCAAAGTTCAGGCCTGTGGTAGTGAGGCTATTGTTAAATATTAAACAGTTTATGACAGTTCCTTAAAGGATTAGTGGAGAAAAATTGCATTTAGTATTTTAAAGGTCATTTTTTTATCACCCTTGAAGATCATTTCTTTGAGTACATACTTTCTTGGCACCTATGAGATCATTTCCCCGAGCACACAGCCCCTGCTGTAATCTTTCCACCTTTGCTTAGTAATCTTTCTGCCTATTATGTATCTTCTCAATAAAAGGACTCTGTGAGAAGTGCTCAGTGCTCTCCTGCACCTATGGTTAGCCTCACCTCTTACAGCGTGTACTGTCAATCCATGTCTCACATGATCATTTATGCAGTTGTGACAAATTATTTACTTGATTACCTCCCAAATTTACTTTTTAACTGTAGACTAGCATGTCTTAGGAAATGGAGCATGATGTTCTTGAATATTTGCGGTCACAATGAAAGCATAAGTCCCTTTCTTTTCTTATATGGTATTGATACCTCTAACAACTGGTATTATGTTCAGTTGTTAAAATAAGAGTCTCTTAGGCCTATTTTAATGAAAGCAAATAATGCCATGGGATCCTGGACAGTTGTCGGTAGTAAAAGGAAGTTGGCTTAAGGTGGATGGTTTAGAACAGTTGTCTCCAATCTTTCTGGCATCAGGGACCAGTTTTAAGGAAAACAGTTTTCCCACAGACCAGCAGGGGTATTAGATTCTCATAGATCCTTTACATGTGCAGTTGATAGTAGGGTTTGTGCTTCTTTGAGAATCTGATGCCACAGACACTGATCTGACAGGAAGCAGGGCTCAGATGATCATGTGAGCAATGAGGAAGGGTTGTAAATATACATGCAACTTTGCTCACTCAGCTGCCACTCACCTCCTGCTGTGCAACTCGGTTACTAAGAGGCCAAATACTGGTACCAGTCCATGGCCCAGCAGTTGTAGACCACAGGTCTGGAGTTTATGAACCAATTTTCTGCTAGCTGCTAGTTACTTACATTCTCAGAGCTCACTGTCCTCATCTTTATAAACATGGTGAATATCCATTTGACAGTATTGTATGAGAATTAAATGAAGCAAATTATATAAAAAATACATGGCCATGTAACAGCTACTAACAACGTTATTTACTAGCCTTGCTATTGAATGAACCAAAATACTTAGGTTATTCAAGCCGATTTTTGACTTGATTTTATACTTTATAGACGTGAACATGGACTTTTCTTTCCCTTCTCTTGGAAACTGATTCTAGCATATTCCTTTCCTTCCCTTCCCTAACTTCTCTTCCCTTCTTTCTCTGTCCTTTCTTTACCTTCTGTATTTTCCTTCATTTCCTTTGCCTATTAGGTTTTCTTTGTTTTTTGGACTTTTCCTGTATTTATTTCGAGGAGTTCTTATACAGTAAGAAATTTGCATTTTATGACATGAATTGTATAAACATTTTCCTAGTCTGTTATTTTCCTGTTGATTATTTCATGGTGTTATTTTTGTTCTGTTTCTGCCATGCAGAAAGAAATGTCTGACTTTTATGTAGTCAAATTCTTGACCTCTCCTCAACTTCTATGACTCCTGGGTGTTATATCATAGTTCTAAAATTTTTTTCCATTAAATATTACTTAAAAATCTACACTTTGAGTACTTTTATGGATTAATTTTAATAATTACATGTAATATTTATCTGTATATTAATGTTCTAATATAAGATCATTCCAACTCTTTTGCTGTGTAACATGACTTACTAGTTGATAGTGTTAGTAACTCATTATTATTGTTATTTTCTATATTCTTTTCATTTATTCTTGCTTATTAATTTGATATAGGAACTTTAAAGTTATTTGTCTGAATAAAAAAAATATGTTGTTTTACTTATGGGGCTCACATAAAACTTATGTGTTTAACTTAGGCAAGATTTATGTATTTTTAATCTTGAGTCTTTCTATCCATGAGTATTGTATGCCTTCCTACTTATTCCAGTTTTCTTTCATGTCCCTCAGTGACATCGTGATTTCAGATTTATTTTCACTTGGCTTCATTATCCTTCCAGGTTCTTCTCGGTTTTGATGCTATTATAAATGGGTTTTACTTCAATTGCATAGATTAACTGATTTTTATTCATTATCCTTTATGATACCTTTTGCCATATAAAGTTTTAGATTTTTTTATATAGCTAAAATTCACTAAGCCTATCATGTTTTATGCCTTTTCATCTTGTTTAAGTACAAAGGGAGCAAATTATTGCAATGATATTCAACCTCAATATATCCCTTTGCTTTTTTGCCAAGCACAGTGAGTAAACTTAGCTTATACTGCTTAATAGTATAATCCAGTGTTCTATGATGATTAGTCCACCAAGTCAGGGCTAATCCATAAACCATGCTCTAAAAATCATAAGAAATATACTCACATAGCCTGAGAAAACACATCTGATAATGTCAATTATCTGCTGAAACCTCCATCATTTATAAATATATTTGGTTATAGAAGACACTATTGGTGGAGTATTCTGACCCTTTTTCATTCTGGTGATTTCATACTGCACACATGGGGGGGTGGGGCTCTCTGTCAGGAGTGTTCCTCAGTTGTGGAAGGACTACAAGTGCTGGGTTTAATATCCCTGAGAGTGTCCCTCACCTGAGGATGGGCAGGAGTTGGTTATATATATCCAAATTGTTTCTGGTACCTTAGTTAGGACAGCTTTGGAACATGTCCCAGATGTCCCCAGCAAGTCTGAGCCCTGGTTGCCAATGGTGGTGAACTATTTGTGGTAAACAGGTGGTAAGCCTGCTTGTTGGCATCTTTCCCTTCTCTGCCTCAGTTTGTCATTTTTCCTCTGTGCTTTCTGGAAATTTCTTGCACTCATATCCTCATTTCTAGTCCTGTTTCTTGTGGAATATAAGCCAAGACAAAGGCATTTTACAATATTTTCCCACCTACTTGTCTCTATTAAATATTCTAAAGTTAGTACCATTAACCCATCTTTCACTGTCCAAACAGTGAAACTGTAAGGCTCTGATATTTTGTATCTTCCTAATAGCCTTTCCCTTTGCTAGAATGCCTTTCCATGATTATATGCTTGGATATTCTGCTTTTAAGACTTGGGTCAAATATCATTCTCTCTGGATTGACTTCTTCACCTTTGCATCACAGGTCAAATGCCCATTTTTCTGTGTTTGTGTGCAAGGTCCATATATCTCTATTACAAAGGAACATTTCCAAAGATGATAGCAATAATCCCTCCAATCCCTCTCAACCTTTTGTGATGTGGCTTTGTAGCTAATCACACTCATTAAGCACTCACAGCCCATTTCCACTCCCCTTGCATCTGAGCTTTGACTGGCTTGGACTGGCTTTGACCACAGAAGTGTACCTAGGACCTAAGAGATCTTGAAGTTTCCATTTTCACTCTCTTAAAAGCTAGCTATTCTATTAAGAAGTTTGGGTTACTCTGCTCTAAGTAATGAGAGACCACATGCAGAGAGGATCATTGCAAAGAATGCATTGCAGAGTCCTGGACAATAGCCAGCAACAAGATCTCAGACATAAGAGTTAAACCATCTTGGATACTCAGGGAAACACCCTGTGAATTAGAGAAGAATCAGCCCCAACAAGCCCCTTCCAAAATTTCTGGCCCATAGGAATCATAAAAAATACAATAGTTCTTTTAAACCATTGAGTTTTGGGCAACATCTCTTTCAGTATCAATACTTACCATTAAATACTATAATTACTTGTTTACTTATCTGCCTTTCCAATTTACATTAAGAGCTATTTACAAATGGAGGGAGAATATGTTCATCTTAATAACTGCAGCACCTGACACACAGGACTGCTTTATAATGATGAGCTCACAAAAACTTGAGACTTCTCAGGGAGATCACAGAGAAGCCTATTACATTAGGGATTGTTTTAGGGAAACAAAAGCCAAGGAAAAAAGGGTGCTAGAGGATGGATGAGGAAGACAAGTGCAGGAATTTCAAAGCAAATAAAAGGATCTCAAAACCTCTTTTGGTTTATAAATTTCCCTAATTCTGATAAGAACATTGACCTCTATTTTAATTATGCACAGCTCAAGTCAGCCTCACAGACCCTGATATGCACAATGGCCTGTCAAGCAGTGACCACTGTGTGCTATTAAACTGAATAACAGTAATTATACAAAATCTCCCCAAAAAGAAAAGCTCTGGACCAGATGGTTTCACACCAGAATTCTATCAAACCTTCAAAGAGGAACTAGTTCTTATAATGAATAAACTTTTCCAAAATATAGAGAAAGAAGGAATCCTCCCCAACACATTCTATGAAGCAATCACCCTAATCCCAAAACCAGGAAAAGATCCAACAAAAAAATAAAACTATAGACCAATATCATTAATGAATATCAATGCAAAAATATTCAACAGGATTTTAGCAAACAGAATACAACAACACATTTAAAAGGTTATACACCATGATCAAGTGGGTTTTATCCCAGAGACACAAGGTTGGTTCAACATATGCACATAAATAGAGTCAAAAACTCAGAAAACCAATTTTTGATGCAGAAAAGCCTTTTGATTGATTCAGGATCCTTTCATTATATAATAAAAACACTCAAGAACATAGGCTTAGAAGGAACATCCCTTAAGCTGATAGAGGCTATCTGCAGCAAACCCAGAGCTATTGTCATATTGAATGGAATAAAACTGAAAGGATTTCCACTCAAATCTGGAAGTAGACAAAGATGCCCACTGTCTCCACTGCTATTCAACATAGTGTTGGAAGTCCTAACCATTGCAATCAGGCAAGAGACAAAGATCAACGGAATCCAAATGGGGAGAGAGGAGGTCAAACTCTTCCTCTTTGCAGATGACATGCTCTTATACCTGGAAAACCCCAGGGACTCAACTGAAAAGCTCTTAGAAGTGATCAAGGAATATAGCAGTGTCTCAGGCTACAAAATCAGTATCCACAAATCAGTAGCGTTTATATAAACCAACAATAGTCAAGCCTAGAACAAAATCAAAAACCCTATTCCTTTTACAATATCATCAAAGAAGATGAAATACCTGGAAACATATCTAACAAAAGATGCAAAAGATCTCTATAAAGAGAAATATGAAAATCTGAGAAAGGGAATAGCAAAAGATGTCAACAAATGGAAGAACATACCATGCTCATAGCTGGGGAGAATCAACATCATTAAAATGTCCATAATACCTAAAGCAATCTATAGATTTAATGCAATTCCCATCAAAGCACCAATGTCATACTTGAAAAATCTTAAAAAAATAGTACTTCAATTCATATGGAACCATTAAAAAAACTCAAATAGTAATACACTTATTAGAAATAAAAACAAATCTGGAGGCATCATGTTGCCAGATTTCAGGTTATATTACAAGGCTGCATTACAGCGATCAAAACAGCATGGTAGTGGCACAAAAATAGAGCTATAAATCTAGGAAATAGGATAGAGAATCTAGAGATGAACTCAGCCATGTATTGTCATTTAATCTTTGATAAGCTTAACAAAAACATGCAATGAGGAAAAGAATCCTTATTTAACAAATAGTGCTGGGAGAACTGGTTATCCATATGCAGAAGACTGAAACTGGACCCACACTTCTCAGCATTGACAAAAATTGATTCTTGTTGGATACAATATTTAAATTTAAGACACAAAACAATAAAAACTCTAGAAAAGAGTGTGGGAAAAACACTTGAAGGTATTGGCCTTATGAGGAAGATGCCCCTGGCAATTGCAGCAACACCAAAAATAAATAACTGGGACTTGATCAAGCTAAAAAGCTTTTGCACAGCTAAGAATACCACAAAAAGAGCCAACAGACAGCCCTCAGAATGGGAGAAGATTTTTGCATATTATGAATCTGACAAAGGCCTGATAACTAGAATCTACAAAGAACTCAAATTAGATAATAAGGAAAGTGCAAACAACCCTTTCCATAAGTGGGCAAGAGATTTGAACAGAGACTTCTCTTAGGATGACAGATGAATGGCCAACACATGAAAAAATGCTCATTGTCTTTAATCGTCAGAGAAATGCAAATAAAAATCACTCTATCACCTAACCCCAGCAAGATTAGCCCACATCACCATGTCCCAAAATACCAGATGCTGGCTTGGACGAGGAGAGAAGGGAACACTTCTACATTGCTGGTGGGATTTCAAACTAATGCAGCCTTTTTGGAGAGAAGTATGGGAAATCCTCAAAGATCTAAAAGTTAAAAAAAAAAAAAAAGATCTAAAAGTAGACCTTTCATTTAACCCTGCAATCCCATTACTATGTATCTATTCAGAAGAACAAAAATCATTTTACCACAAGGACATTTGCACTAGAACGTTTATTGTGGCCCAATTCATAATTGCCAAGTTGTGGAAGCAACTCAAGCACCCATCAATGTATGTATCAACAAACTGTAGTAAATGTAAACTATGGAATATTATTCAGCCATTAAAAAATATGGAGACTTTACATCTTTTACATTTACATGGATGGAGCTGAAATACATTCTTCTTAGTAAAGTATTGCAAGAATGGAAAAATAGATATCCACTGTACTCCATATGAATATGAAATCAATATTAAAACAATTACATGCTCATAAGAACAATAAGACACTATTATAAACCAGTTCAGAGTAGAGGGAAGTGGAAGGGGAGAAAGGGATGGGGAGAGAATGTATGGCAGAAGGAGGGAAGGCTGAGGCAGGATCTCACCTAATGTGCACATTGTGAGGGTGTATAACACATCCCTGAGTGAGGACCTCTTCTAGAAATGGAACTTTGCCCTGGAAGTAAGAAAAATGTAACCTAAATATTGTACCCTCATATTAATTTGAATAAAATTAACAAAAGTTTATATTGTAACAGAGTAGTAGATATATCAAGACATTGCTGACCTCAAGAGGATATGGAAAGGTAGGGAAGAAAAAAGTTCAGCTTAAATGATTTTAGAACTAAAAAATATCACCATAATTATCTAGATCTTTCTCTTCATCTAGCATCTAGAGAGCACCACCTAGACCAAAACATGCTCTCTTCCCTCTCTACAATAAAGCCTTCCTGACTTCCTGAATTGAGAGATGTTTCTTGAAAGTCCTATAATCTGCTGTGCCTCACTGCCTTTATAGTTTTCATTCCTCTTTCTGCAATGCTTGATGACCTTCCTTATGGCCTTTACCTACCAACTCCTACATTCATCTCCAGAGCTCCCTGCCCTGGTTGGCTCCTCATTTGGTCCTCAGGAATAAGCTCCCACTTTCTATGCCATTTCCAATGACTCAAGATCCAATTTGAGTCTTCCCTACTCTGTGAGGTGTCAACCACCTCAATCTATGGTTTCCTAGAAAGAAGTGGAAATAGAAATGGCTTTTGAGCAACAAGGATTTGGGCACAAATACTGGCCATGCTGATTATTATCCTGCACAAGTTCCTTAATTTATGTTTCTTAATCTGTATGATGGGCATGATACTACCAACTCCTGGGGCTCTTGTAAAGGTACAGGAGACATTTACATAAAATGTTTAGCCCATGCTAGTACAAAGAAGAGCATTGATATATGTTATTTTTGTCCTTCTCTCTAACTTTCTATACATAATATTTATACCACTTATTTGTCATCAAATCATATCCACTGTTGACAGCTGTTGTTTTTACACTAGCATTTAACTTTAATGCTATTGTTTTAAATGTAACATAAAGTTTCTCTTAATAAGTAAATAGTTGACTTCTTATTTAACTTAATATGATCCAAGAATAACAAATTCTTAATAAATATTGGTGAATGAGTGAATGAAAGAAAAACTAACAACCTCCTAGGGCTCACTACCCTATAATTAATAATGTTACATAGCTAAAGTCAATAAATTAATAAACCTTTAATTAAAGTAACTCTAACTCCAGAACATTTTTTGTTTTCCAGCAAAGGAAGGATTAGGGAAAACCTCATAAATCTTTCTTCATTCTGTAGATTCAGTTTAATAAAATAAAATGCAGATCCCATTCTCTTAACAAAACTGCTTCCAGCATTATGAGCAACAAAGACAGAGCTCTATCTTCCCAGGTTCAGGTTCTTAATAAAACTTTATGGTCAGGCTAAAAATAATTACTGGGAATTAAAAAGTCATCATGTGGATAATAATTACAAATTAATTACATGAATTATGGAATAGAAAATTCCTTATTTAATACAAAAATTCCTCCTGCAGTAGAAAATTATAAGAAATATTAAATTTATAGATTAAGATATTATAGTCTCTGTAATGGGTTTATGCTCATGAGAAGAGAGAATGAATCATTCAGTATAGGAGTGCTCTATTAGAAGTAAAAGGTAGAATGACATATTAGAATTAAACAGAGGAATGGACTTAATCAGTGATGAAAACCAGTTTAAGTACATTGTCAGGGTCTGTGGGGTTAAAGGCAGGGTGGGGGTGGGGACAAAAAAGAAACAAGCAATATAGTCAAGCTCCAGAAAAATTCCAGAAAGGAACTCTAGAAAGTTTCTAGAATAGAAGGGTCCTGACCCCTTGCCAGAATTGAGATTGGGGCTGCAAGCCTGCATGCCAGAGCCAGAGTAATGACAGCAGCCTATTCTGGAAGAAAGGGGAGGAGGATCCCCCGGAAACCACCTAGCAGCAATTTTCCTATTGTTTGTTATGCTGGGAACACTTAGTCAACAGAATCTTACAGTGCATCCCAATATATGAAAAAGAAAACTGTGTTGCTTTGTAGTTGCAAATAAGCAGGAAGGGAAAGAGTAAGGGGACCTATGAGGGAGTTATTAGAATTTTAAGGGCTGTACCATAGAACCTTAGGCCAGGCAGAGTGTGTTTGGAAGGCCATGAGCCTAGGACACCTGTAAGCCTCTACAGACTTTTATCAACAGGCAAAATGTTTTGTTTAAGACTTAATTTATCAAGGGAGCAGTGCAATATGGTGGACAAGAAGGATCATTCAGCTGAGCTCTCCTAGAATGAGGAAAAAGGAGAACCCAGCGACACATGGCGCGGGGACTGTACCCAGAGTCATAGATCAGGAAACACAATGAGAAGGTGGTAAGCTGGATACAGTGTATGATTCAGGGTGGTTAAAATCTGATGAATTAGGCAAGTGATTGCAACCAGCTGGGATCAGAAGGCCACCCACAGAGGTCCAGGATGGAAGGTAGCCTTTCCTGAGTTTTCAGTTGTTGGTGGAAGCTGAACATTGAGTGGAAAGCTTGGAAGAGTGAGTAGACTCAAACAGTATACAGCAACCAGATTCAAATGCCAGTTGGAGTGGATTTGCCATAGGTTTGGTGGCTGGCAAGGCAGCCATACTGAGAAGGTCTTGGCGGCTATGGGGCTGCTGTTGTGGGAAGGTCATGAGAAGATCTTAGAGGGAGCATAAAGCATGGCATCTTAATTCCACCTGCCTGGATCAGAACTCCAAACTTGGGGAAGGCTGAGGGACTCCGCACCCCATGGCAATTGGAGTCAGAGGGCACTGTGAGTTCTGCCCCTGAAGGATTCTTCTGAGCTTTAAGATCCCAGCCCAGCAGGGTCTGAATGCTGAGGAAACAATCAGACAATCACCGAAGTCAACTAAGTTTGGAATAAAGACCATAGAGGTTGCTAGCTGTGCTCTCTGTCTCCTAAAAAAGCCATACCTCCACCTGGTGTCCCAGCAACATATTGCAACATACTGTCATCAAGAGCAAGTACTTCTGTTTGAAACAAAGGAGGCAGTGAGAAGTAAAAAGGAAGACAAGATGAACAAGAAGAAAGAACACAGGAGGAGGAACCAACAGAAAAATTTAGGCAACATGAAAAACCAAAACAAAGCAACTCCCCCAAGGGACTATGAGACAGCTACTGCAGAAGACTCCACCTATACAGAATTAATGGACTTGACATAAAAGAAATTTCAAATATGGATGATAAGGATAATAAAAGGAATTGACGAGAAAATGGAAAGACAGACTTCTACACTGCTGGTGGGAATGCAAATTAATACATTACTTTTGGAAAGATGTTTGGAGAACACTTAGACATCTAAAAATAGATCTGCCATTCAATCCTTTAATTCCTCTATTAGGAAGACCAGAAGACCAAAATTCACATCATAACAAAGATATTTGTACGAGAATGTTTATTGCAGCCCAATTCGTAATTGCTAAGTCATAGATATAGCCCAAGTGCCCATCGATCCATGAATGGATTAATAAATTGTGGTATATGTACACCATGAAATATTATGCAGCCTGAAAGAAAGATGGAGACTTTACCTCTTTCATGTTTACATGGATGGAGCTGGAAAATATTCTTCTTAGTAAAGTATCTCAAGAATGGAAGAAAAAGTATCCAATGTACTCAGCCCTACTATGAAACTAATTTAGGGCTTTCACATGAAAGCTATAACCCAGTTATAACCCAAGAATAGGGGGAAGGGGGAAAAGGAGGGGAGGGAGGGGGAGGTGGGCAGAGGGAGGGTGATTGGTGGGATTACACCTGCTGTGCATCTTACAAGGGTATATGTGAAATTTAGTAAATGTAGAATATAAATGTCTTAACACAATAACTAAGAAAATGTTAACCAGTGTGATGAAAATGTGTCAAACAGTCTATAAAACCAGTGTATGGTGCCCCATGATCGCATTAATGTGCACAGCTATGATTTTATTAAAAAAAAAAAAAAAAAGAGAGGAAAAAAAATAAGACCCATGTCAGACTTTTCCTGAACTGTAAGGTAATAATACATTTGTGTTGTTTCAAACCATTAAGTTTGTGCTAATTTGTCACAGCAGCAATAGAAAATTGATACAAATGGGATGATTTGCTATCAATAATTAAAAATCATATCAATGAAGGATCTATTTAGCCACATGTAAAAGGCAGATTACAAAATTCTAAGTATGGCAACCTAACTCCAATGATGACATGTGAAACAGTAGCCATGATTAGGTCTGGGTGCCACAATTATAAGAGACTTTTTTCCTGCTTGATATTCCAGTTTCTAAGATAAACACATATCTCCTTTACAATCAGAAAGAAATACAAATAAATGCTAGGTAAAATATATTTAACCTACATTTCTCTGATTGTTAAATCAATAATAACCTAATTCATAGCAGCTTTACTTCTTCTCATGATAAACATCTGTTTCCACCCTCCCAAACCTACTTATACTGTGTATCTTAAGCTAATACTAACTGAAAAGTATTATTGTATTATTGTTTTTAATAAAATGTAAATCTCTTTCCAATTTAATTACTACCTCATATATAACAACTGGGTGGGGATCATGTTTGACAGATTACAATTCTCATTATCGCTTTTGTACCACTTTTTCCTCCTTTGAGCCCTAAATTTTAATTCATTTTTTCCATTGGTTATAATGTTGAATTATAAATATAATCAATCTTTACATTGATTTAACTTTAATTAATGTCAAGGATGTGATTGTCCTATTTTCAGAGTTCTTGTATACCTGAGATTATCATTCATACATGAATAACAATATAACTAAGTATGTAAGGTCGTTATCTTTTCTTCTAAAAATTCCATATAGCCGTCTATCAGAAGACTGAGGTCAGAGTAATTTTTGTTTCCTTTCAGGTATCGGTTTTATTTTCCCTCATGGGATGTATAAGGAAATTTTTCAATTAAAAATATTTCCAGAAAGTGAAAGAAATATTAATGGATATAGATTCCTCCCCTCCACCCCCCCACTCATGCTAGTGTGAATATGCAAACCCATTTTATGCTGATTCTGGAAAGTAGATCCTGCTAAGGAAAGTTTTATTCTATTATAATTTCATGGTAGCTCTTAAATTTATGGTGATTTCTTTTCCAAGAATACTCAATATGTGAGTTGGATTTCTTGCTTGTCTTTTTTGGTAACTAACAATTTTCCTCTCAAATTTTCATTTTTCACACTTCTTCTTTTCTGTTCTAGAACAGCCCTAATTTTTGTTCTACAGGACTGATTTAGCTTTCTGTGTCTATTGCTACCTTCAATGAAATTTTAACTCTGAAATTGCATGTTTAGTTTCCTTGTGGTTTTCACTTAACCAGACCCTTTTGATTTTCTTCATCCGACTTCTCCATTGAGTAAGGAAAACTGTTCTTATATATTCAGAGAAACTAATATAGATATTTTCTGATATTTCTTTCTGGTGCTAAGTTATTAAAAGAATGTCTTTTAAAAAAATTCTTCAGACGAATGCTTTCCTTATCTTGTGCAATAGAGTATTTTTTATGAGCCCCCAGCTGGTTTCTTGAAAGGAAAGCCAAAATGCCATGAAGGCTACGTTGAACAATTTGATGAGAATATTTCAGATTGTATATGAAACCAGCACATTGTACCCCTTGATTGCACTAATGTACACACCTATGATTTAGCAATAAAAAATAAATAAATAAATCTGGGTTTGGCACAGACAGGGTCCATGGACCATTTGGGAACTGGTAGAATCCTCTCTTAGATCTTAATCTGAAAGGCACTTCGAACTGTGCCAGCCCAAGTTTTTTTTTTGTTTTTTTGTTTTTATCTGGAAAGTGTTAATTTTGTGTAATTTTGCTGAACTGTGGTGAAATTTCTCTTCTCTCAAACACCTATTTCTCTGCAGGAAAGAACAGCTACCTGCTCCTCTGATCTGAGAAGAAATTTGAGAAACCACTGGTCCTTGAACACCTTTCTCTCTGTGCTTTCTCCCTTCTGAGCAGCTCTCTTCCATGTCTGCGCTGCAGGGATGGAACACACATCTCAGGTGCCAGCTGCCAGTACCTGCCTTTCTTGTCTCCTACCTGCTTAGCTGCTTCAGGAAAATTGTAGCTCCCCCAGGACAGGATAAAAGGCTCTTAAGTGGAGAAGGGGAAGGAATGAATACTCTCTTCTGGAAAATGATGACTTGCCTGAAGGCTGTAAAATGTTCTTTCTCATATTAGCTGCAGAAAGTCCTTGTATTTGTTTGCTAAGGTGGCCATAATGAAGTTCCACAAACTGGGTAGTTTAAACAACAGAAACTTTTTCACAGTTCTGGAGGTACATGTCCAAGATCCAGGTGTGGGCAGGGTTGGGTCCCTCAGGGGGCTAAAAAGAAAGCATTTGTTCAGATCTTTTTCCTTGGCTTGTAGACAGCCTTCTTATCCCTGTGTCTCTTCATACTGTCTTATGTGTACAAATTTCTTTTAAAAGGATCCCAGTCATAATGGTTTAGAGCCCACCCTAATGACCTCACTTTAACTTGATTACCTCTGTAAAGACCCTATCATCAAATAAGGTGACTTCTGAGGTGCTAAGGTTGATGACTTCAAAATAGGAATTTTGGTGGTGGGGCATAGTTCAATAGTGCTGGCAAGTCAATTCTCTGCCTTCTGTTCTGGACAGAGTCCAAGTGCAGTTAAGGGGGCAGGGGATAGATAGGTCTTGGTAATCTTCTCACAATCCAGTAAAAACTATTCCACATACTCTGGCACACATTCAGCTGTTCATTTTAGTCCCTAGTGCTATTGTGGGTTCCTATGATTTCGTCTGCTTTAATGAATATTGTATTACAAGCATAAATCCTGGAGAAGCTTTGTCAGGGATTATTAGCTGACTATGAGATTAACCTTGAATTTGTAGTCGGTAAATGTTTGCTGATAAGTGAATGATTTTGGAGTTCATTTCGCTGTGGCTCTACCATACCTTATCACTGCCAATTGCATTAATGCCCTCTTGGGTTACTTACTGAATCATGATTAATAACTGGGGTCATTTTCCACCTAGGAAGTTGTCTTTTGATTTACTTGACAAACAAATCTGGTTGAACTAAAGAAGGAATGTGAAAAATGAAGGAGGGATGGAAATGGCTAAAGGAATTTAGCAGCTGATGCCGCCATAATGATGCAGGTGAAAAGGAAGGAAAACAACTCCTCTAACCTTCACACAGGGGTGAGCCTCCAGCCAATTCTAAGGTGAAGGTTTGGCTAATTATATAACAATTATCTACTTGAACTTGAAAGAATATTCATCATAGTTTTCCCTCACCAAAACAGAGCATCCTCTGACTTGGCAATGATCAAAGCAATTCCTAAGTAGAGAGAAAGGCAGAATTTAGATCTTTCTGTTCTTATGCAAAGAACAGCTCTGTAATAAGCTGTCTTACTCTGCTCCATTTTACTAAGCCACCAGGCCTTCCTGGAGGACAGACAGCCTGATGTGCTAAATACCCGTCTCCCTGGTGAGGGCTAATTACAACACTGCAGCTCGGGAAGAAAACATTCTCTCTCCTTCCCTCCTTCCCCAGTCTCCTATGGTGCTCCCAAACTTGGGGACTTTCCTGACATGGTTTCTGTCTGTACATCACTGTCCCCAAATTCTGTGGTTCTTTCTCTCAGAATCTCCTGCAGAACCCTTGTGTGACATCAGTGTCATGAAAGTCAATGCAACAAAAAGGAATATTATGTATTGATTTCATACATTTCTCTACTGAAAGCAATTGCTAAGGATGCACCACCTTTGCAGACAGAGTAGTCCCTCCCTTATCTTCGGGGGAAGCATTCCAAGACCCCTAGTGTCCAGATAGTACTGGACCCTACATATACTATGCTTTCTAAATTTGATATCCAAGAGGGCTGCTAAGTGACTAATGGGCAGGTGGAGGATGGAAAGGGACAGTTCAAGATTTCATCAGTCTACTCAGAATGGAGCACAGTTTAAAACTTATGAATCTATTTCTGGAATTTTCCATTTTAATGTTTTCAGGTCCTGGTTGACTATTGGGTAACTGAAACCATGGAAATCGAAACTGGGAATGAGGGTAGGGGAGTGTGCTACTGTAAGTACAAATGCTGTGTGGACAGAGGAAAGGTGCAATATGGAAGATTCTCTTTTTTCCCTTCTTAATCCATAGCAATGGAGAATTAAAGGAGAATCGCTTCTATTTCCATTTTAATTGTATTAATTCTTCCCGCTTGAGAATTTTTATGATGGTTGGGGATTTCATTAAAGTTGTCTCCCTGGGAAACTAGATAGCTCTGGATTTTGATGACTTTTATTACCAAATGGAAATTCTGTTTTCAGTCCCAATTTCAGGGACAGGGGATGAGGAGAAGCTAAACATAGGCTTTTTTTTAACAAATCAACTCAGGAGACTTTATTGATTGTCATAATCCCAATAGTTTATTGATCTTTACTCCAAAAGAGCTGTCACCTTTGAGGCTACTGAGGTCCAGGAAATCATCTTGAAAACGGTATTTTGAGTTCAAAGTCCTTAGATATAAATGCCTTCAAATCGCTTTGCTTCTAAATGTTGGGTACTTTCTTATGCAAGCTGAATATTTGTAGGGATGTGTGTGTGGTCCCAATGTTCTGGGATAGCTGCTCAAGTGGTGGGAGGCAGGGATGCTGAATGTCCTGGGCTGAATGTACAGTCCTGCACAGGCAAATGTCCCACACTTCAAATGATTTTTTCTTTCTTTCCTTTTTTTTTTTTTTTTTTTTTGAGGCAGAGTCTCACTTTGTCACCCTTCGTCGAGTGCTATGGCATCATAGCTCATAGCAACCTTCAACTCTTGGGCTTAAGTGATTCTCTTGCCTTAGTCTCCCAGGTAGCTGGGACTGCAGGTACCTGATACAACACCTGGCTATTTTTAGAAATGAGGTCTCACTCTGTCTTTGGTCTCGAACTGGTGAGCTCAGGCAATCCACCCATCTCAGCCTCCCAGAGTGCTAGGATTACAGGTATGAGCCACCGTGTCCCAAATAATTTTTGATTGTCCTTCCAAATATTCATGCTGGGAAAAAACCTAGAACTCAGCTTTGATTTTTATATAAAGAAAGAGAAGATTTCCTATTGCTGCTTCAAACCACACCAATGTATTATCTTACCGTTCTAGTGTTCAAAAGCACAAAATGGGTTTTGCTGGGTGAAAACCAAGATGCCCTTCAGGACACTGTAGGAGAATGTTCACCCCCTTTGACTTTTCAGACTCTGGAGGCTGTCTGTATTCCTGGGCTCATGGCTCTTTCTTCCATTTTCAAAGCCAGCAGCACAGCATCTTCCAGTAGCTCTCCGTCTTTTACTTTCACTTGTAAGAACCTCATGATTACATTAAGCCCACCCAGACATCCCAGAGAAACTTTAAACCAAGATCCTTAACTTAATCACATCTATAAAGTCCTCCATGCCATTTAAAATGACATATTCACAAATTTCAGGGATTATAATGTAGACATCTTTGGGAGAGCATCATCCTACCTAGTATATAAAGAGTATTTTTGAATATTTTTTGGAACATATCTTAGATTTTCTAGGAACTTGACTACTATATAAAGGAAGGGTTTATTTTGTTTTGTTCAATTACCAAGAATTGATCTCCATTTCAGAATGTCACATTAATGAGAGCAGCATGCCTTACTGTGTAGGAGACACCAGAAAGAAATGTAAGGGAATGAGGAAGGGATTGGTCGCTTGTTAAAAAGCACGAGAGCACATACATCATTGCTTGGCAGTCTCCACCTGGGGTGTAAATAGTCCTGGGAGAAGTTAGTCGAGGCTCCTGCTAGGCTCCTACTAAGACTGACTGCTACACCATTGAGGTGCTCTGGCACCTCTGACCTGACTGAGACAACTGGCTCCTCCTGATGGGAAGCCTTACCTGACGGAGACAACAGGCTCCCCAGCACTTATGGGGAGCCATACCCCAAGCAAAATGCACAGCAGTCCACGTCCTGACAGTTTTATGGGCCGGGGCCAGCAATCTAGCATCCAGGCTCCAACATTACTGTATTTGAGCTGTCAAAAAAATAAAAATTAAAAAAAGGAAAAAAAGATAAAAAAAAAAAAAAGCCCCACGTCTGCATCTGCCTTCATTTGTTTCTGTCACATTTTCTTTATTCTAAATTCTAAATAAGGGTGTAAACCTCACATATTTATTCTCTATTTTAATGTTGTGTGCATGAGTATTTTTGCAGTGAAATACATACTATTTTATTATAAATTGACTTTCTCTTATTTCTTTTTTATGTGCATAATAGAGTTAAGACAGTATATTGATTTTTTTTCCTTATAACTATGTATATAGGTAGATTATATCTACAAATTGTATTTCATTATAATAAAGGGGACATTATACAATACCTATTAACAAAAAAGTAAGGCATTAAGTCTTCTGTGGGCATCTTAGATTCCTGCCACCCCTCTTAGTTCAGGAATTTCTCTTCTGTAGGCATTGACTTTTATTCCCTGCACTCTCTTCCAAGACTCCACGGAACCTATCCTTGCTAACGTTTTCAAGGAATTCCCCCATGACATAGTCTACAGTTCTGATAGCATTTCACTCCCAAGATTATGCATTTTCTCATGAGAATCTCTGAAGAAGGCTGCTAGACTTTGGAGGCCTTTGGCTAGACTGTTCCACAGCAGGGCTTCAGGAATCCCACTGAGATGCCTGCACTCCTGACAGGACCTCTACCCAGTCCTCAGTGCACCACGTGCCTTACCCCTCTAAGAGGTCTCCATGTTCAACATTGAGAAGGAAGATTGTGGGTCTTCCTCTTAACAACCAAATCCCATTGCTCCTCACTGCTTTAACCAAGACCAAAGCTCTGAGCCTCTCTAGTTAACCACTTCTATCCTGGATGTTATCTCCAATATGCCTCTGAACATTTTCCCAGCCTGATGTATCCTTCCACTTTCTCTGACACCCAGGGAGCACCCAGTCTGTCCTCAGAACAACTCTCATCCTGTTTTCATAGGTTCACTACCTCGAACTTGGTTGTTTCAGGAAACCACTTCCAATACTACAGTCATCTCCGGGGGTGGCTGTTCTTCCTCCACAGTGTACCACCACAGAGCCCGGGCCAGGGGCTACTGTACTCGGTGCTCCCTACCGCCACTTCTAGACCATTAAGACCATTCTTTCTCTTTTAAATCCCAGACATGAAGCACATGATTCAGACTACATCACACCTGCTAGGCTGTGTTGCAGCCACTCCTTGGCTCAGCCACTGCTCATCCCTTTTATCCATGGAAGATTTTAGCCCCTGACCCCCTGTGTTCCCACCCACTGCTGTTCCCGCCTTCATTTCTGGTGACTATAATAGTCACAGACATGATCACGTCAACTCCATGACTCACTTCCTTGGCTTCCTCACTTCCAATGTATTTTCCTCCACTTGGCTACAGTCTTCTGTTCTCATGCTTAATCGTTATTTGGACTTTGTCATGACTGATAACTACATCATTTGCAAAATTTCTATTTCAAGCCTTTCACTGTCTGACCATCACCTCCTGTCTTTTTCATTCATGCACTTTTCAGGTGGGGTTCAACAATTCTTAATATGCATCAGGATTTTCAGTTCTTTGATTCCACCCCTTTTTATTATCCTCCGCCCACTCATGTTCTTGCTTTTCTATTTCCCAGCTTAAATTCCACGGTTCATCTATATAAGTCACTCCTTGACTCCATTAAACTCCCCCGACAAAACCTCAAATGCTAATAATTCTCTGCTAATACTAAGCTTACATTGTAGAAGAACACATCATGTTGACTGATCTCTAACTTCTCTCTTCAATTTACAAATCTCAAGTGCCCTTCGACATTAGTCGGCAATCCTAAATTATTTCTACAGTCACTTCGTTTTGCAGCTCTAGAACATGCCTATGTCACCTTTCCTCTCTTCACAACCTCTAAGACCCCCTCTTTCCTTACCACCAGAGGATGACCTTGCTTTTTACTTTACTGGGAAAACAGAAGCAGTAACAATGGATTGCCAATTTGTCCTCATATCGTCCATTCTGTCTTCACCTCTATCCCTAGTATTTCCACCTTCCCTCTCACTACAGATTGTCTCTTTTCCTTCTGAAGGCCAACCCTGGCTCCATGCATACTTGCTCACTCAAAAGCTTTGCTCCTACATTCATTCTTCCCTCACCACCATCATACATTTCTCCCTGTCAATGCCACTCTTCTTATGTCTATATAAACATGTTGTAATACCTTCCCTCTTAAAAATGCCTTCCTTTAAAAAAAATTTTTTTTTATTGTTTGGGATTTATTGAAGGTACAAAGAATTAGGTTATACTGATTGCATTTGTTAGGTAAACTTCCTTTTGTAATTGTGTCCTGCCCCCAAGAGGTGTGCAAGAGACATGAACAGAACCTTCTCTGAGGAAGACAGACGAATGGCTAACAAACATTTGGAAAAATACTCATCATCTCTGATCATCAGAGAAATGCAAATCAAACCCATCCTGGGATATCACCTACACCTGGTGAGAACAGCTCACATCACAAAGTCTCACAAAAACCTTTTTTAACTTAATGACTCTTCTTCTACTATAGTTTTCCTTTTCCCATTTATAACCACTCTTCCCCTCCTTATATTATTTAATTAGCTGATCCAAATCACTCCCCACCATTTTGTAGAGGCCACTTTTGAGTCAACAGTGATCACATCTTGTCAAATCCAGTGGTTCAGTCCTGGTCCTTATCTTACCTAACCTCTCAGCAGTTGACATAGTACGTATTTCCTTCTCCCTAAAATGCTTTTTTATTTAGCTTCCAGAACACCTTACCTAATAGTTCTCCAAACTCACTGGCTGTTCCTTCTTGGTCATGTTTGCTAGTTCTTTCTTGATTTTCTTGATTTTCTAAATTTGGAATTGCCCAGACCCAGACAGGGCAGCCTGCTCTACCTCACTCTCCCAAGTGCTTATGCAGTCCTATGGCTTTAGGTGGATGTTGAAACTCCCACATTCTTTTCCCAGCCATCACTGTTTTCCTTCCAGGTTTAAAAGTCAACTGCAGGTTCACTCTATATCTCCTCTTGTCTTTCTGCTCCCTATCTCAAACTTTCTGGGGCCAAACTCAGTCCTGATTCCTGCTGGTGAACCTATTCGTCCCATCTTCCCCACCTCTGTAAGTGGCATCTCCATTCTTCCAGTTGCTCAGCATCAAATCTAGGAGTCATCTTTGTCTGTAATTTCCCAAATTGGATTCCTTCTCCCCCTCTCTACCATTACACTCTAGTTTTAGCCACCACCATCTCTCTCCTGGGGTCACCACATGAGAGCACCTGCTTGCATTTTTGGCCCCACTATTTTCTACACAACCACCAGCTGATTTTTTAAGAGAAGATAAGATCATGTCCCTTTTCTACCTATAATCCTCCAAATGCTTCTTATCATACATACAATGAAATCCAAATTTACCCTGCAGTGGCAGAGACTTTTAATGCTCCCTAAATATTCATGTACTCTCCCTTGAGGTTGGACCAGGCCATGTGATTAGTTCTTACTAATCAAATGTGAGGAGAAATGATGTATATCATCTCTGGAGAGGTTAAAGCTTCTGTGCAATTCTTAGTTTTATCTTCCTTTAAGGTGGCAACTGAGGAGCTTAGGTTGAGATGGCTGAACTACAAGGTGCACACAGCCTGGAAACAACTAATGTTTTCAGGGATCTTCCCAGGAGAGAATTTGGATCTATAGTCACTTAGAGTGAGTGATGAATAAACTGTACCTTAAGCCATTGAGATGGGGAGGGGGGGAAGATCACTCTTACTCCAGAATATCACAGCCTACCCTGACTAATACATGGGGTCTATATGGCCTTTTCTAGCCTTGTGGGCCTCTTCCCCAACTCACTCCAATTCAACCTCCCAGGATTTATTGCCAAACCCATTCCTGCTCAGGATCTTTTGTCCTAGCTGTCTCTTTTATCTGGAAAGTCCTTTCACAAGATCATCACACAGCAGCTTCCATCACATTATTTTGATCTTTGTTTAAATTCCAGCCCCCTCAAAAAGGCTTTCTGTGATTGCTCTACTTGAAACAGCTTCCTTCTACTTTCTGCCACTCTCTCATTTACTTTTACCCCTTTCATTATAGCACTTACCAGTACTCAAAATTATACATATATTTTAGCTTATTTGCTTTTTGTCCATCTATCTCTTTATATGGAAAATAAGGGCTTCTTTTGCTGTTGTTTTCTATAGTATCTTTGGAATCTAGAACAATGCCTTCTGCATAATTGATATGCATATCAATGACATTAATACCTACAAATTAAATTATTTATCACTCTCTATATCCTTGCCCTTTTCTATGAATGTTTGTAGTTCTTGTCACTAAAGAGGTGGAACTTAGTTGCCAAGCCTTGAATCTGGTCTACTTGTAGGACTTGCTTTGATCATTAGGGATGTTAACAGATGTGACACAAGCATAGACTTTTAAAAGTGCCATCAGAACACGCCTTAGCTAGCCCGGGAAGGAAGAAAGACATAGAATCATTGTGGTGATGGATAACATACAACAGGGGACCAATAAACAGCTGCCCTCACGGTGAGTAAGCTGCTGTGCCTCTGTGCCTCCTGTGTTCCTGATCTGAACATACATCCAGCCAGTCCTGCAAGTTGGCAACCTAGGAGACACCTTAACTTCTTCCTCTTCCTTATTTCTAACTCCTGTGCTCTTCTAAACATTTAATGGCCTACTAAAGTCTTCGATTCAACCCCAACCTCTCTGGAATCTTGTTTCTCCAGTCCCATGTTTCTAATAATATTTTACTTCAATATTGTAGTAACTTCTTATTTGGAATCTCTATCAATAGTTTCTTTCTCCCTCTAGAAAATTCTCCCAGTTCTATTAATTTTATTCATTTCAAATCAAATATGAATTTATAGTTCAATACAAATTGAGTGATAACTTTGAAAAACCTTTTTAAGAAATGTCCTTAAAAACCATTTAGTAAATACTTTTTAAATATTAAAGAAATAAATATAACCTGAGCAGGTTCAGTAGGAAAAAAAATTTTTAAATAGCAAAAGACTAACAGCTCAGTGCTTAGGGTGCTGGCCACATGCACCACTGTTGGTGGGTTCGAACCCGGCCTGGGTTTATTAAACAACAATGACAATAACAATAACAACAACAAAAAATAGCTGGGTGTTGTGGCGGGCACCTGAAGTCCCAGCTACTTGGGAGGCTGAGACAAGAGAATAGCTTGAGTCTAAGAGTTTGAGGTTGCTGTGAGCTGGGATGTCACAGCACTCTACCCAGGGCAACATTGTGAGACTCTGTCTCAAAGAAAAACAAAACCAAAACCAAAACAAACAAACAAAAAAAAGCAAAAGAAAACATATTCTAGACCAATGTTTTTCAACCTTTTTAATCTCATGGCACACCTGAACCTATAGTTAAACTTCCATGGCACACTTAAATTATGTTGAATTTAAAAAAGAGTAAAAAAATAGTATACTTAATGTGCTTTGAACATCTTTTGACAATAATTTAATTAATAATCTTTAAAAATTTTGGTGGCACATCCAAGATCCTCTCATGGCATACCATTTGAAAATCACTGACCATTAATTCTTAACTATCTGGTGTTAAAATTAGTTTATCATTCCTTATATGAAAGGATATATTAGGATTATTAAAAGAATAAAGTAGATTCAAAATTGTCTCTATGTTCATGTCACTTTATCCACTTGGTCTTCTGAGTATGAAATAAAGGGTGAACTCAGTGACAAATTTCTCAGCCAGTCTTCTTGAATCTTGTCTGCAATGGATTTCTATTACTGAGGCTCCATTAGTACTTGGGATGGTAATGAATTACCATAGTGATTATGAATTGTGATTTTATGTTTCTTCCATTTTTGTTTTAATTTTATTCCTGGATAAATTTTTAATGTGAGAGATGGGAAATATAAATTAAAAGTACTTGTCCCTCCAATGCCTCATGCTGCCTGCCCAGGGTTTTCATAAATGCTATTAGCTTATCTAGAACTCTTTCCTCCTCACCTGACCTCACTCCTCTTAATTAGTCAGGACTATATTTGGTTACAAATAGTAGAACATCTGTTTGTCAAGGGCTTAAAGAAATAGAGTTGTTTTTTTTCCTTTTCATAACAAGCAGCCCAGAGCTAAGCAGTTCGGCTGGAATATGGATCAATGATGCCCTCCAGGGAATTCCAGGGTCTTTCTAATCTTCTATCCATAATCCTTAGTGGGTAGGGGTTGCTGTCATAGATGAAACGTGCTGCTGCTTTCTAGGCCTATTGACTGTGTTTCAGAGAGAAAGAAAGGGACCAAGCTAAGTGGAAAAAATCATTTCTCCTTATAGCTGTACCCTTTTTACTCAGGGAAAGAAGGTCAACTTAAAGACCTCCTCCTGCACCCTAGTGCCCACAACCTAATCCTATGGCCTGTGCTGTCTGCAAGGAAGGCTGGGATGGTGAGAGCATCACTAGTAGAGAAGAGCAAAAGGGAAGAGGACTGTAAGTGGCTTTTGCATGGCCAACCTATAGTGTCTGTGACGATGCCTATCACTGACACTCCCACCCTGAATTCCTACTCATTTTTAAGATCTCAGCCCCAAATAATTCAAACAATGTGAATTTTCATATACAGTCATGAGCCACATAATGACTGTATATACCATAATGGTCCCATGAGACTGAAATGGGATTCCTATGCCTGGTGATATCATAGACATTGTAATGTTGTAGTGTAGTGAATTACCTTACATGTTCAGATGTGTTTAGATACATAAGTCATCACTATATTCCTATTTCCTGTGGCATTCAGTATAGTAACACGCTGTACAGGTTTGTAGCCTAAGAGCAGTAGGGTACACCATGTAGCCTAGGTGTGTAGTGGGCTGTACCACCTGGGTTTGTGTAAGTACATCCCATAAGGTAAGCATCGTGACAAAATTGGCTAATGATGCATTTCTCAAAACATATTCCTGTTGCTAAGTGATGCATGACTGTACTCTCATAACATCAATATTCTTGACTAACGCTTAATATAGTTTGTAATTGTACATTGATTTGAAGAACCATTGGATTAACATCTTATTAGTACTCATTGCTCCCACTTGACTGAGAATCATGTTTGATTCCTGCTGACTACTGCATCCTTGGAGCTAGGGTATGAATGATGCAGGACACTATATAAATGTTGGGATCTACATTCACACAGAATGGGGGTGTTCAGTGTCTTCACAACAGAGCAATTACCACTTCAAAAGCGAAGTGAGAGGGTAACTAAAACATGCCAAACTTGATTTGTATTAAAAATAACACATTATAAATAAATGTCTTGTATGTAATAATGATTTTTTTAAAACCACAAAATAAGGCTTATTTATATTTCCTCTTCAATAGCATCTACTCACTTGCCTTATTCACATGGTTTACGAGAAGGGAGAGTGTGGAAAAAGTAAAACCCAATGTTTTAGAAGTAACATTTAATTTTTAAAAACAGCAATGCTTATCTATTTTTTAACCTTCAAAATGTTAATTATTGAGATCATTAAACAAGGAGTTATATTCATCACAGACTTGTTAAGGGTCGCACAAAATGCACACTGAAGCCAGAAAAGGCTGTCTTGTACTTTGCTTACCTGTTATATTTCCCCAGGTTTTGTCAAATCTGTTTCTGCCTTGGAGGATGTGTTTGTCCCTGGACACTGATTTATGGCAAAAAAAGGATGGACCATTGAGTCTCAGTCTTGCCTCTCACTGAGGATCTTCAGTTCATTGAGATTTGCTGCTGGACCCTGTCCTGCTCTGCATGGAGTTGCTGACTTTGCACTGATCTGTGAACATGTGGCTGGGGTTCTATCCCTGCATTTATGTGATTGTCTGGTGAGGTTCCTACACTGAGAGGTTAAAATCTTCAAACTACCCTGCACACTCCATTCCCATCAGTTTTGAGTCAATAGCCTACTGTGTTATTTCTTTTATTCCTTCACATCACCTGAAGGCTTAGGAAAAACCTCATGCTATTATGCAATGAGTGAACAGAGAAAAATAGGAAGCAATATGATTCAGAAAATTGAGAGAAAAGTTTCTCCCCACAGTCACTTATTTCAGACAACAGAATAAATTTTGAAGAATATTTATTTCACTTATTCATAACCCTGAAACTTGAAAGGACAGAATAAAAAAAAAGCTTATATTAGTTGTACTTTATAGCAAAGATGCAAGTGTAAACAATATATTAGCAAGTAAATCTACAGTATGCTAAAAGAACCAAGTTTAAGATCAAGAAGTGTTTATTTTAGCAGTTGTAGAACAGCTGAAAACTAGAAAATTATGCAATAAACAAAACATATCTATAGATGCTAAAAAGATAATGGGTAAGTTAAACACCTAGATCTAATTAAATCTCTTGTTAAACTAGGAATTGTATGATGTAATTTTAAAATGTCTATCTTAAAACATCAGGCAACATATTTAACAATGATTGTAATAGAAACACTGTAATCAAGGATTTAAAAAGAGATGCTTACTATTATCAGTTTTAATTGAAATTGTTCTAAAAAATCCAGTAGAAATGGAGTAAAAGATGCAGACCCAAGTAAAGATAAAACAGAGACAATGAGCTATAGGCTGTATGATTATTTCAAGATAATCTGAGAAAAATACCAGGAAAACTATTAGAAATGTAACCAAAGTACAATCTCATTAAGATAGCTAAAATAACTAGAAAAAAATTTAAAATATGATCATTCACTAAGTGTAGGATGAACAAACAGGGCCTTTAAAAAGATACAAGTTAAATTATTTATAGATGAAACATTTAAAAAAATTTCTAAGCCATAAAAGTAAGGTAAATGATATTAGTTGTGCACATTTATTTAATTTGGAGATGAGGAAGGACTTTCTAAATGTAATATCATAGGAAGCAACCATAAAACAAACAATAGATGTGATTGTAACTATATGAAAATTTAAGGGACTTCTGGTTCCAAAATGGCAGCGTAGAAACAAGCTGGCTTTACTTTCTTCCACAGAAAATAAAAAACAAATATACAACACTGAAGTTATCATCAGCAATATCTCAGCACTCAAATATGAGGTTGAGACAGTTTGAGGGCCACGAAGAAGTAAAAAGACTGCAAACAAATGGTAGTAGAATTAGAATTCCACATCCCTTATACTCTTGCCCCAATCTGCCCCGCACCAAGGGTTTGGAAAGTTTTATCGTGTCTACACTGTAGAAAGTGAGATTGAAGTTGACAACCAGCTTCTTCATCATTTTGGGTTTCCTGGCAGGAAACCTGTCCCTGCCTCTCTCCTGTGGAAGCATTAGGAATGCAAGAAAGGAGGACTATCCCCAAGGACAGCTAGAGACAAAGGGGGAGATGGGGCAACCATCCCCAGCCCTAGAAACTCTGCTCTGTAACTTGGTCAAAGGAGATGCACTCGGAGTGGCTGTTCAGCAGCCCCTGCTGCAGAAAGGTCATTCCACATGTCCTCTGGACACAGACGCCCAGCCTGCCTTCCCACATCACCACCATATTTCCTTTGGGATCTCCCCCATTCAGGATGGGCAGCCTTCTGATTGTTTACTAGAATTGAAGCAAATACAGGTTTAAGGTGCCATCTAGTGCCACAAAAAGGGCAACAACCTAGTGGGGAAAAAAAGAAAGGTAATCAACAGGTAAATTTCAAAATATCTATAAGCAAATATATCCAGTAAAAACCAAAACAAGCCAGACAGAGAAGACTGGAATAAATAAATGATCCTTCAATGCAAAGACAGAGACATACATCCACAAGAAACAATAATGGAAAAACATAACCTTCCCAAATAGACAAATCAAGAAATCAGTGATTGATCCTAAGGAGATGATGATATGTGAACTCTCTAATCAAGAATTCAAAATAGCAATTTTAAGGAAACTCAGTGGTCTCCAAGCTAACACACAAAAGCATTTCAGAAATCTATAAGAGAAATTTAACAAGAGAATGAAATGATTAAAAAAAAATCAAACAGAAATTTTGTAACTGACAAATACATTTGCTGAACTGAAAAATTTATTAAAATTTCTCCACAGAGGAAAATATCAGTAAGCTTAAAGATGGGCTATTTGAAAATACACAGAAGAGAAAACAGAAGAAAAGAATGAAAAGGAAGAAGGATCATCTACAAGATATAGAAAATCACCCCTCCCCAAAATTATCTAAGAATTATTGGTATTCAAAAATGATTTAAGATAATCACTGGAAAGGAAATAAAAATTTAATCTGAAACATGCATTACATCACAGTCTAGATCAGTGTTTCTCAACCTTCCTAATGCCGTGGCCCTTTAATATAGTACTTGGGGGTCACAACCCACAGGTTGAGAACCGCTGGTCTAGAGGTTATATCCCTGATATAGAGTTTCATCAATTCAATATGTACCTTTAAAATTAAGATTATATTTTAAAAATCCGTTAATTCATAAATAAAATATAAAGGAATAAGAAATATACAAAAATATACTCATTAGTAAGACATGCAAACATAAGCAATATTTTTATTTATTTAAAGTAGTAAATGTTATGTTGAAATTGATAGGAATATAAATAAAGGAACATTCCAATATGTTGAGTCCATATATTCTGATTCATACTGCTAACTTGCTAACTTTTTCTGAAGACCAGTTTAGCAGAATGAAGCAAAACCCTTAAAATGTCTAATACTCTGAACAGACAACTTTTCTTCTAGGAATTTATCCTGATAATCACACATGTGCTAGGTTAGCTAAAACATATTGAGTGCAAATTATATATAGTAGCAAAAAATAGAAACACCCACAAGGTCTGTAGATGAAGTATTATTTAAATTATGATACTTTGTAACCATTTGGCATAATTTTTTAGAAAAAATTTATTGTCAGAATTATTTTTCACTTTACTATGATAAATAAAAACAAAATTGCATATGCTATGGAACTATAATTATGGAAAAGATCGTATGCATAGAAAAAAGGTCCTGGAATAAAATAATTCCTAAGAATTGACAATGGTGTGGTTTGGGAAGTGAGATGAGAGTTGATTTTTCTTTTATTTGTCTTCATTATGTTTTTTGTAAGTTGCTAATTCTCTTTAATAATTATATAATATTTTCAAGAGAAATAGAATATTTCCGAAACTATAATTTAAACTGAACTTAAATGTGTTCAGAAGGGAGTTTGTAGTTGGACAGATAGTATTCAATGTAAGTTATTTTTCTTAAAAATGTAGTTTAACTTCATACATAAATGAACAGTCTCAAGGAAGTCTTTCAGGATCCTTCTGGCCTCATCTGCTTAATCAAAACGTGAGTAGTTTGCATTTTTATATTGCAGTGCTTGTCAACTGTTCTATGCACGGCTTTTTTTGGTCTGCTCTCTCTCTGTTTTTCAGCCACTGACATTTATCAGAGCTATGCTGTTTTCAAAATGCTGTGGAGGGGTTGGCAGGAAGTGGAGCATGAAATTTTTATCCAGGTGTAGAGAGAAAGGGAGAAAGGAAAGATATAGAAAAAGAAAAAAAGGATGAAAGCTTCTAGACGTAGTGTGGGGCCAGACAGACCCCGGCAGAAAGCCCAGCTCTCGGAAATTGGCCCTCACCCCAGGATTTGTAAACAGCACAAATCCATTGATGAAGATGCAGGCAAGGTGAAAGATCAAGTTTGCCCATCTCAGCAGGACCACACGGCTGCCTGCTGACCTGACTGGATCAGTGATCCAAAAAGTTCCTTCTTTTTTACAATTATTATTATTTTTTATTTTTAGAGACAGAGTCTCATTCTCTCACACAGGCTGGAGTGCAGTGGCATAATCATATTTTACTGCAGCCTTACACTCTTGGGCTCAATCAATCTTGCTGCCTCAGGTCTCCAAGTAGCTGAGACTATAGATGTGAACCACTACGCCTATGCCCTTCTGAATAATAACATCCAAGTTATAAATATATTTATTATCAAGACATTTAGGGACCTACAAAAAGGCATGAAGGAGGGGCGGCACCTGTGGCCCCAAAGGGGTAGGGCACTGGCCCCCTGAAGGTGGCAGGTTCAAACACAGCCCTGGCCAGAAACTGCAAACAAACAAACAAAAAAAAAAAACATGAAGGAGAACAGAAGCAAATTCAACCTTATTTCACTATACAAACACAAATGCAGAGTTTAATGATTCCCCCCTAGAGCTGAGACAGTTCTGACAATTATAGAAGGTCTTTCGAAAGCAATCCAGGCTCATGGTGACAGCCTCACCTCCCTACCCCAAGCTTTGGCCCCCTCCTACAGACTCCTTGGTAGATATGTGGGACTGCTTAGTGAAAGCCAGATTCTGGACATTTCTATGTACATTCATAAATTCATACATTCCATATTGACGCAGTCCCTAGAATTACATTTATTTTGTCTTGATTCTCTACAATCTTTCCCATTCAAGGAGCAGGTCACTAGAATGAACACATTTCCATTTTAAAATACAACTAGGACCTGGGAGGTAGAAAAAGTCTGTATCATTGCCACCATAGTGTGATTTTAATCAGCTACTCTTCTCTTGATTCAATTCAATTTAGTAAATTGGGTTGGGCTATGAAGAGAATGGAGTGATAATTTGGTAATTTGGGATTGTGGTTTCTGAGGCTGGATACAGGTGTGCCTCAGCGCAGACTTGGGCTGATTCTAGTGAGGGAAACCACCAGAGAGGGAGAGGATATTATCTGTGCCTTTTGTATTCTGCCTAAAGTTTCAGAATACCAGTGAGGTAGCTGGGTCCCTGACAGCCCTCAAGGGCTCTTATTTGGCAGATGTTTAACTCATTCACTGCCACATCCCTCATCATTACAGCTGGGAAGAGAAAGGAACTTCAGAAACGAATTTAAATGATGCCTCTAGTAACGTTTTCTGTTTTATCTTTTAGCCTTTCTTTGAAGAGCCCTGTTAAGTTTTTGAGTTGTATTTCACACTTCATGGCTGCTTCCATTTTAGTTCCCATAAAGAATTCTAGGGCACTTTTAAGCTCTCTCTGCCTCCCTGGGACTACTTAGGAGAATATTTCAGCTATTTGTGAGCTTGTCTTTTGTTTAAACATTTTCAGAGTCAGAGAAATCCTCTTATGAAAACATATTAATTATTCAAGAGGATGTTTCCGCACTGTAAAATAAAACCAATAAATCGTACAAGGTGGATATTTAAGCTTATGCTCCTAATCTCTTCACATGCCACTTAATGTGCACATGAGGCTTTTTAAAAATTAGTGTCTCAATTATATTCTATGATAGAGAGAACAGAGGGGCAGCTAGCGCGACTATTCAGCACCCTCTCTGCGTGAGCTCAGGCAGCTGTGTGATTTGTGAAGGTGGCTGCTCACGAGAGCACTGGGCTGAGCTGTAAGAACAGAACATAACTTCAGATTACTTTTTATTATCTAAAATCAATGGCAGTGAGGAGAAAAGGAAGGTTAAGGAACTTAGCACTCCTAGGGCTATGAAAAACCATCAGATTCTGTCTCATAGCAGAAACTGTATGTAAAGAAAGAAACTCTCATGAAGTAGTTGGAGGTCCCAGGTGCTAGGAGGTTTCCAAGTTCCAGGAAGAAGGCTCCTGCTGTTGAAGACAGCAAGCCAAGAGGAAAGAAAGCTGCTGGGTAGACCTATGTAAGAGGTACACGGCATCTCCAGAGCACAAGTCTGAAATACACTGAGAGTTTGGATTAGTCAAAACCAACACACACTATCCCATTTTCGTTGATTCATGTGAAGAGATAAGATACATCCAGAAAAATTCTGGCATATATTTTTCATGGATTTGAAGTTTCAAAAATGAAAATGAAAGACCCAGGACAGATGGTAATATTTTTTGGTCACTTTATCTGTGTCACGGAATAATTTTGAAATGGAGATCAATAAAAATGTACAGACTACAATTAATTTCAATCAGGCAGAAAGAGGATGCAAATTAGGGGTAGGGTGAATCCCTGCATGATTTTACCCATGCATATGAGATGATAAAATGTAAAGCTAGAAATTAGGAAAGGATTGGCTAGGTGTAGCAGCTCATGCCTATAATGTCAGCACTCTGGGAGGCCTAGGAGGGAGGATCACTTTGGCTCAGGAGTTCCACACTAGCCTGAGCAAGAATGAGACTCTGTCTGTCCTAAAAATAGAAAAATTAGCAGGGGGTTGTGGTGGGTGCCTATAGTCCCAGCTACTAAGAGGTTGAGGCAGAAGGATCACTTGAACCCAAGAGTTTGAGGCTGTTGTGAACTAGGAAAGCCATAGCACTCTAGCCTGGGCAACAGTGAGAGTCTATCTCAAAAATAATAAATAAATAAATAAACAAATAAATAAATAAATAAATAAATGGATACCCTTGGCATCTTTCAAGGGTATAACTTGAAGGATGCCAAGGAAATACAGGGCATGCCAGGATTACAAAACGCAGCCCCAGTGGAATAGTTGTGGGCAGACCCTGCAGGATGTGGCAAGTAGGTATCCACTGTGGGAAGGGGCTCAGGCATTGGGCTGAAGCTCTGGGTGAGACATGTGTGAGGCACAACCAGATTTGGATCTCTGATTCATCTCCTGTTCTAGAACCTCAACTGTCCTTTACAGACAAAATGATTCTACCACTTCTGCTGGTATGACTTTGTAACCCTGGGAAGGCATTTTTAAAAAGTAAATAGACAATGAAGAAATGGTGCTTCTTTGTATGTAATTCATGTGTAGTAGTGAGTTTTGGATTAGCATATACTGCTTTCTGTGTGATTTTCTTTTAATGTTAGAAATGAGAATCATTTCAGAGAATTTGATTTACTAGATTGGTAATATTTAATTGCAACACTTAGGAAAATCCTGTAGTCAATGTTTGGATGCTCAGGAGAACCTCATTTGCTGAATCCATAAGTTTAATTCTCAAGAGGTTGAAATGCTTTAAGAAAATTTGATATGCTAAATGTAGAAGTTTTGATTTATTAGATATACAAGAGCTAAGTAAATCTTGAGAAAGAGTTTATGTTTCCCAATTGTAAGTCACCCTGTTAGGGATTTAAGATTTTTAAGAAAACCAGATAGTGTATTAAATTTGGGATTATAGTTTGAAATGCTTAGAATTTAATTAATTGAGTTTGTAAATGTTGTTTTCACTCTTAAGATTATTTGATTTGTTAAGTTTAGAAAACATTGTGACTAATCAAAAATATGTAAGATCATTAGATTAAGTTTGAAAATGATGTCCAAATATTTAGTTTGAAGTATTCCATCTTATGTTCAAAAATTGAGCTTTAGTCAAAGAACAAAGGAAAGTGAATGTTTAACACTTTAACACACACAAATTTGATTTATAAGAAATCTTCCATAATATATGTCCAAAAGGTCCAAAACCCACTACAATTTTAACAAATTGACTATCAAAGCACAGAGGTCTAAGTTGTGCTATCAAACATGCAAATGACGCTCTTCATGTTGGGGTGGTGACTTTGGGACATAAAGGATTGGGAAGTGAATGTATGGTTTGGGATGTATAAAAAAAAGAAGACTTTTTTTTTTATTAAATCATAGCTGTGTACATTAATATGATCATGGGGCACCATACACTTGGTTTTTTTTTTTTTTAACTATGATATACAATATTCAGATAATGGACATCTGATACAGTGTGTGTATATCCCCATATGTGTGAAGAATGCTGAAAAGTATTTGGGAAGACATTTTTGGATCCAATAAGGAGGATTTTAAACTACAGTCTTAAGAGGAAAGGATATGATCATAAATGTTTTACTCTGGTACAAAAGATAAGTACCTTATACCACATACAGAAGAAACCCAGGAGTAGGTTAAGATAGGAATGGATGTGTATAATGAATCTATCAGTGTGACAGGGTTTACTAGAGATTTAATGTTAATTACTATTACCCTTACTGGGTCTCTGTCAATGAATTGGGGGCTTTCCACACCTCTCACCTCTCCTCTCCTTGTACCAATATTCTACAAGGTAAGTTTTATTATGTCCATTTTATCAGATGAAGAAACTGAGGCCCAGAAGGATTAAGTATCTTGCCTATGTTTCTATAGCTAGTAGGTGGTAGAACCAGTACTGGGACCCACTGCCTGGCCTCTTTCCTATCTTCCATTCTACTGCCAAAGGCTAGAAGTAAGGTCATGAAAGGGCACTCTCCTACCAGGGACAATGAAGGCACTTCAAAGGGAGCCCCAAATGTCAAACATAGCAGTAAGCTGAATTGGAAAGTAGATTAAGTAAAGTATCATTAGAAAAAAAAGAGGACAAGTTATCAAACCTGGAGCTGCTTAGATAAATTTCCTGGAGCAGCTCATAGCTGTATTAAAGCTCATGCTGAGATTTGTATCTCAAGGACATCATCAGAGCACCGCTTCATCCCTGGGGTTTCTTGTCTATGTAACCTCGTATTTCCTCTCCCACTGAGGTGCAATTGCAGCCTCTCAAGGAGACAAGAGAGAAGTATGGGGCAATGCAAGCCAGTCCCTCAGCCTGTCCTCTGGTCTATGACTCTCAGACCACTGGGTGCTGAAATTTTCCTGTGTGTGTGGCATCTTAATATGGTATGGACTAGGCATTTAGACAACTACTGTTGATACAGCACTTGGAGTGCTGAGCAGACTATAGTTTTCTGTTAATCTCACCTTAAGGGAGGTAAGTGGATAAGTGTCCTTCTTGTTGGAGAAAAAGGCAGGGGGAAGATAACAGTTGGACCAGAGAAGGGTCCATAAAATGTCTGTGAGTTTCCAGTATGCCTGGATAGCTAGGAGGCATGATGGAAGTGATGAACACCTCCGTCGACTGAAAGTCTTATCTTGAGCCACAGTACCTGCTGGAGGTTTTGGGATATGGGTCAAGAATCCTGTGGGGCTTAGTCACCTGGAGTGTGGAAGAGGCAAGTGTGAATTAGAAACCATAGTTATGGCAGAACAGGGGCTTCTGAATAAAAAGTGTTCTAAGTTATAAGAAAACTCGATGGCAGGCAGAAATTTGGCCCAATTTTTCTTTTGCTTTAAAAGATGATATCATAGGTGTGCTTTAGGGTTTACTTGAGACATTGGGTCTGGTTTTGGATTCTGATCAATGTGTGCACAGTCAGTTCATTCATAACATGTCACTTGGATAGGTTCTGGGAACAGGAAGCCACATGAAACATTCCTGTTTTTATGGAACTTGCAGTCTAGTGGGCAGGGAGATGTGAGAGAGACTAACAAGGTACAGATAGTTACAACATCATTGGACAAATGCTATGTGAATAGATAAGAAGGATGTCACATCTAGACTTGCAGGTCAAGGTCAGCTTCTTAGTGGAGGTGTCTCCTGAGCTAATCTCAGGTTACCAGGTGAATGCCAATCCTACAGCAGGTGGTCCTGGACAGGGTAATGGTAATCAGGTAATGCTCTGTTCAGGTCACCCCCTTTCAAGGGGACCATTAACAAATGGAAATAGCCAATAAAGACAAGCAAGTACGGAAAGATGCAGGAATCTGACAGTTAATCGGGGTGGGAAGATTTAGGAGGGATGTTGGAAAGGCTGCCACTTGGAAGAGGTGTGAGACAACTAGAAATAGTCCAAAACCAGGGAGGCAGATTTCAGTTCACCAAAGGAAGAACTTTCTAATAATTTAACAATTGATTGAATTTAACAAATGACATAAGTTGAGTGAGATATTTAAGCAGGGTTTGGTTCTCTTAAGAATGGTCCTATCTGGAAGGTTGTAGAGTTAAAGTTTTATTTCAGTGGAAAATTGTCAGAAAGGTCTCTAAACATCTTCTCTGGTACAATTGCTCCCTTATATTTGGGATATGGGTCCAGCCAACCAGGTAAGGTTCAAGGACAGACAGCAGGTTTAGTAGAGACCTGGGAAGTGGGCTACTTACATTGGTAGCTGGGTATGGCTGGGACAGAGAGGAATGAACAGCAGGGGTCAGTAGGCAGTTTTTTAATGCATGTCTTTGTTCCAGAGACAAAGACATGCATTTGCTTTTTTGCTCTCTCAGAAAGCTCATTCCCTCTTTTGCCTTCAACTGTTACTCTGTTCTTTATTTTGCCTGGAGATCATCCCTACTTGGATATTTCTTTTCTTTCAAACATTATTATCCAGAACCAGTCTGAGTAGTGAGCAACCTGTCCCTCTCATCTCACTGAAAAGACACTTGCCCCTACCAGGCAGAGAAGCAATGACAGGAGGCCAGTGTCTTCTGAGCTGAGCCTCCTGTTGCTATACACACAGTTCTGCATCGGGTTACCTCTTGTTCCTTCTCCCCTCCTGTGGGGCTGAGAGATGACCCCCTGCTTCCTTCTTAGTTTCAGCACCACAACAGAACCAGTCATTGTCACTGACCCTTGTGAACCGGGTGTCTCTTGTCTTGAAACTACATGAAATGTCATACATACCTTTTAGTTTTTACAGTAGAAAAGAATTTTAAATCTTGAGAGAAATTGCAGAGTTCCAACAAGTAAAATGCCTGGTGTTTACTGGATTTTACACAGAGGTAGACATGATCTTATTTAGCTATATTTGCCTTTGAATTTTTTTTTATTCTAGGTCACCACTACCTTAAAAAATGTTCTTTATGAAGGGGATATCTCTTTCCTTCCTTTCCTCTCTTTCTTTCTCTGTCTTTTCCCTCGGGCCCTCTATTTATGAAAAGGTTACAGGAAACATTTAAATTAGTACTACAACAAACAGCTAAAATGTTTTCCCTATGTATATTTTAGTTTCAGAATGAAATTAGGCAAAGTTTACCAACATGGTTCCACCCAATAATTCCTTTAAAAATCCTATGAAATTAGAAGGTAGAGATTTTCTCTTTAAATTAATCCCATTTGACCCAGTAATTCCAGTTCTTAAAATCTATCCTAAGGAAAAAAAAATCAAGAAGGCAAAACAAAATTATCATATACAAATGTTTGTTAGATTAATGATAATAGCAAAAAAATTAGGAATCACTTAAATACCCAACAATAGGGAAATGTTTAAGTAAATAATAGCAAATTCACAAAATGGAATGACATGAAGCCATTGAGATTATGTGCCTGAAGACTTTTGAATAACCTGGGAAAGTGTCAATATTTTTCATTAACATCAATGGAAAAAAGTAAGGTACAAAATATATAGAATTTGACCTCAATTATATAGTGTAATATTCACAAATAAAAATCTGAATGTTGACAGGTGTTATTTTCAGATGGTGAGGTAACTGATTTGTATTTTGTGCCTATGCTCTTCGTATTTCCCAAGGCTTCTGCAATAAACAAGGTTTAATTTTCAAGTAGGAAAACCACATTGTTGTTATTTTTTTTAAATTCTTGATTCAAAGATTGTCCATTGAAAATTTAAGGAACATACAAAAAGCTAACTTAACATTTCTGCTAAGTCTGCATTTTCATGTAGAATTACCTGGAGAAAGGAGAGATAATTCACCTGGAGAGAACTTAAGTCTCCTTTTTTTTCTAAAATAGTCTTGGGAGAGAATGGATGACCATGTATGTAATAGATACATTAGAGGGGCATGAATTTGGGGTGTGCTCACTAGGCTAAGAAAGATAAAACAGACAGAGCACTTGGAGGACATAGAGACCTGAAGCCTTAAGCCTAATTATATTCATTGCTGACCCCCCTGGGCTGTATCTGTACATTAGAGACATAGAGACATTTCTTGCTGCTGTCACTTCCCAATGCTCTGGCACCTGAGACTTTCTGATTTCACTGAGCAAGTGTCATGGAGGGTCAGAGTCCTGCCATGGTTTACCCAGAGAAAAACAGCAATGGAGCAGAAATCTGGCTCTCTGCCCAAGTCACTATGAGAATTCTGACCCCGAGTCCTATCTCTAACCTAAGTTCCAGGGGAAAGAGCATGAATGTGGAATGTGTTACTGTGTAAGCCACAGGGACAGAGCTCCATCAGCTACAGAATGCTCTGGGTCACATTGACTGACAGCTCTTCCTAGAGCCACGGTGCAAGGGTTCCATGCAGAAAAAAACAAAATAAAACAAAACAAAAACAAAGCACCACCTCCCGCTCCTCTAATTTAGGGATCAAAAGGAAAGAAAGCATATGTAAGCCTGAAATGGCATCAGATTTCATTGCCTGGATTTTCAGTTACATATTATGCTATGGATTTTTTTTTTTTTTTTTTTAATTTAAGGAAGTTGCTGTAAGATTAGAGAAGCAGGTCAGTGCAGAAAGATTTACGAATATACCTCCCTTTCAGCAAATTGAGTATCTAAAAACCAGAGAGCCTAAAGATAAATTTACAAAATAATTAATTTCACTACTACTTTGAGTAATTGTTTTTACCCTCTACATTTAAAATATAAATTGATTCAGCACAACTTGTTTTACAGATGACATCTTAAGCACATAAGGATTGTATAAAGGGAGATGCACATGGAACTAACAAATCAGCACTTGGACACCACTGCAAAAGATGGAAGTATAGATCTCCCTGATTTCAAAAGTGTTCATTGAATACAGAAGCTGAAAAAGTTCTCACATAAATTACTGCAAGTCAAATAATCTTCATGCAAAAGGGGACTGTAGTTTGGAATATTTTTTCTGAAGTTTTGTCCTCACTCCTTTTTTGGGTTTCTCCCATTCAGTTAGCTCATCAAGAACACCAAATGAATTCACAGTGGCAGATATTTTAAACATATCTCCATACTCCAGGTAAAACATTTAAGACTTGTGCACACACATAGACATATACCCTGAAGACCCAGAACACCCACGAGATAGTCAATACCAATAGAGGTATCCACTAATAATCAATTTCCATCATGCTACCCGAAGAGCCCCGTATTTGAAAATGTCAACCTTTTCAGTTTCAATCAGCTTCTGAAACCCTAACCTGTTGGTTGCAGGAGAGGAAGTGCTCTCAATTGCCTTTGCCAAGCACGTTTCTCTGTGGATACTGACAGGCTAAAAACATTGACCTTACATTGCAAGAGAAATTTAGAAAACCTCCTAGGTAAGCTCCCTGGATCCCTATCTGTTGAGCTTCTCAAAAATGATGTGGCTTCCTCTCCTGAATGAGAACTCTTAGCAGATAAGAGGGTGATAAATTAGAAGTCCTAAGTATTTTAAGTATTTTATGATTATGATGAAATGCTTTTCATATCCAAATAATATCAGGGAGTTGAAATGAGAGCAGAAAGTCCCAGAATTTTCAGCAAAATGTGGAAAATGAGGTATTTTGCCTAGGCATACTTAGAACATGAAAGCAACAAGAGGCTGCCCAACAGAATGGCAGGCCTGGAGGAATTTATAAGCCCTAGCCAGGAGCCAGCCCCGTGGCCAAGCCGGGAATATCCCCCCTCAGACTTTAAGGGTAGAGGGAGAAGGAATATATGGAAAGGAGAAAAGCAGGAGTTGAAAGGAAAGGTCAGGAAGATGAGTGGAGAAGAAATGAAGAAAGAAGAGTTAAATGAAGAAAAGAAGAGTGTGTCTTGAAAGGAAGGAAGACTGGTGATGGGTGAAAAAGGAGAAGAAAAAAGATAAAATAAAATCCATGATCAACAACTGACTCATTTATTCCACTACCTCTTCGGCTGTCAGTAAAAACCTCAGGGCTTGGGTCAGCCAGTCTTCCCCTTGGACTATACACTACCCAATCTCAAATCTCCATAGTAATGCCACGGTCATCTATGAACTTTCTTTTCCACAAAAGGCAAGCTCACCTATCAAAGGCCACAGCGGTCATGGAGTAGATACTGGCGAAGACAGCAGCAATGGGGAAGAAGTTGTGGAACTTGCAGTAGAACAGGCCGTAGTACCACTCGTTGTGCACAGCATAGGTGAAGTTCACCACGGTATTGAATGCAGCCATGGAGGCCTCGGCAAAGGCCAAGTTCACCAGGAAATAGTTGGTGACTGTCCTCATTCTCTTGTGGGCTAAAATGATCCACATCACCACCACGTTGCCCACCACGGAGGTCACCACAATGACCGTGTAGGCAGTTGCCCAAAGGACAATTTGCCACGCTGGCTGCACGAACTGGTTGGGCTCTGAAGTATTAGTGGAGATGTTTGGGAAGAGGTCTGAGTCCATGGGAAGGACGTTGTCCATTTCGCAGGTAGGCTGTAAAATCCTCTCTGCACACACACCCCTTTTGCAGTAAGTCCGTGGCAGGCGACTGGGACTCAGAGTCCAGTTTAAGTCAGACAAGAGGGCAAAATGTTTTTTTCTTGGCAGGACTTTTTTTTTTTTTGCAAGCAGGGCTTGGTGCTCAGAAGAAAAAACGCTTCTAGATGTGCTGTCTGCCTGCCCCTGCTGCCTCTGAATTCCTCCGCTTCCAAGCTTCAGGAAGCATTTGAGTTCAGAAATCTGGAGACAGCGTTTCTTTAAACTGGAAGAGGGAAAAAATTCCTTCAGTCACGGTTCTAGGCAGCAGGAGACCCCCGTCTTTCTGCACCTGCTGCTTACAACTATTTTCCCTTCCTGCGGCGGGAAAGGCAAAGCCCTGTGCTGAGCCGGACTTGAGAGCAAAAGGGGCGGGGAGGGGGCGCCACGGTGAGACCTGTAAAAGTTCTGAGTCTGTGGCCAGGATTCGGGTGCCCAGTGTCTAGCTGGAGATTTTTCCTTCGCTTTCGCTGCCGCCCCGCCGCAGCCCGCAGTTTCTCGCAGGCGGCCCTCAGCTCGGGTCCTGCTCAGCTCCGGAGTTAGCAGAACCTCAGCAAGCTGCGCACCAGTCTTTTATAACCTGCTGCACAGACGTCACCGCGAAGGGGCAGTACCTGGACTGCGTACTTGCCAGTCCCCGTGCGCAGCGCGGCAGCTGCGCCAGCTGTTGGCAACTGTCTAGCTCCACCGCCGCAGCCATCACGCCTTGTGCCGCTTGCTACCTACCGTGGGCGTCTGCAAGCTGGGAGTCCCACGCACTCCGCGAGGGGGCAGTAGGTGGCCTGGGAGTAAGGGAGCCAGACGGAGTCCGCGTGTGGAACCTCATTCGCATCAGCAGTGCAGGGGGAGAGAAAGGGATTGAGAAACAGCTGGAGTGAAGGGTACTCAACTTCCAAGGAGGGTAGCCTGGAGCGCTGCGACAATTCTGCAGAGGCTCCTGCCTGTGGCAGTGTGAGCTGGGCCAATGTGGGGGCGACGTGCCAGCGCTGCGCTGCAGCCAGAGTGCGCGGTATGCTAGCTCCACAGCAAGAGGAGACCACTCCAGGGTTGCAGGTGTCCGGATAACAACTTTCCTGAGGTCGTGTTTTGGAAACACACCTTCGAAAACCTAGCTTCTTTCCCTCTTGGGGCAGATTTCCCTGGGAGGCAGTGATAGGCTCTAAGCTTTGGGGACATCTTAATCAGCTGCCCTGGTGACTTGGCCCCTAGAGCCTGAGGAAGCTCCATCTGATCCCTTCAGATGAGCCTGCTGCGCAAGCACAGGGTACTGTGAAGCTCGGAGAGCGCCGGAGTAGCCGGAGGCAAACGCGTCTCCCAGACACGCGCCTCTCCGCCGGCACCCACTGCGGCGTTACATTTGCCTTCCAGGGACCCAGCAGCTTTCGCCTCCGCGCCTCCCAGGCTGGAGGCTAAAACCGGATCCCGAGTGGTGTCCGGGGCTCTTCCCTCTGTGCCCTGATCAGGTTTGCACAGGGGACTGGAAGTCAGGGCATGTCTGCCATCTCGCCATCTCGTCCAGCTCCGCTCTCCGGGGGACTTTGAGGCCCTCGCCCCAACGTCGGGCTAGTGCGGGACCCTGGGAGGAGCTGGGGGAAAACTCGCCAGTCCACACGAACCATTTTGGAGAAGCTGAGTTGGATTGAGCTCCAGAGCGTGCTCTAGCCGGACTGCCGCAGACCATGCGGTTCCACCCGGAATACAACCTTTAGAATCTTCTGGGGGCTCATCTACACCCTCTGCCCGCCCCCCTCTTTAGCGATGGGGACTCAGAACTTCGGGGGGCGGGTGATGATGGGCAGTGCAGACCCGCACATGGGCTGGGGCTGACTTACGCCGGCACCCTCCTGGGAGCGGGATTTACGCACTAGTATGGCGAGCACTAGAAGTATCCCTCGGGAAGCGCTTTAAGTCTGGGAAGTTTATTGTATTGACTATGGGATTTCAGCGTTTATGGGAACTGAACCTCGCTCGGCCCAGTCTTCTGTTACCCCTAAATCTTGCAGAGAAAACGGTAGAGACGCGTTGAATAGAACGGCGCCCCCTTACTTAGAGCGAGGGATGGGAGATCTTGGTGGAAGGGAAAGCCTTTTCCTCCCTGCAGCGCTCCTCGGTGGGAGAGACCAGGGGGTTCTTCACGGTTTTTTTTCCTCCCAAGCTGTACAAAGTTCTCTTTACCGCTTTCTCTCTGTCCAGTGGAGTCACGTTGATATTTTCAAGAGAAGGAAAGCTAATCCAATACAACCTAAATATGTAATATTATATTTTAAAAGCTAAATATAAAATAAATAAATACAAAAAAGCTAAAAAGTAAATATGTATCCATTTATCTTTCCTTAGAAGAGATATCTTGAAAAAGGTCCTGTCCTGAGAGGGAGGGGGAAGCAGTGGCAGTCTAGTAAAGGAGAAAGAGGCAATTACGATCCAGAACCGGCAGTGCTGGGGTAAGCCGAGCTTCCCGGCTCTGTGCGAGAGAGCAGGGAGGCCATCTAGACCAATGGATCTCAACCCTCCTAATGCCGCAACCCTTTAATACACTTCCATATGTTGTGGTGACCCCCAACCATAGCAACAAAAATAATTTTGTGGTTGGGGGTCATCACAACATGAGGAATTGTATTAAAGTGTTGCATTTAGACATTGCATTTAGACAATGAGGGGAGCAGAGTAGAAGGAAGAAAATCTCATCTATGGAAAAGTCTGAAGAATGAGTTAGGGTGGGAAGAGGCTGAGGGTGGAAGGGAGGAGAATATTCCAGGCAGAAGTTTGGTAAGTCAAACCGTGTTACTCTGCCTAGACTTGCACAGAGACCGCCCAGCTCACTTAGACTAAAATTAGCATTCCTCAGCTGACCTTCAAGACTGTGCATTCTGCGGACTGCTGTGTTCAGGAGGCTGCTCTGGGTTTTTCTAGGATATATATAGCTAGTAGCCATATCCTAGGAGTACTTATGACTTACCAAAGGTAGTTTGTTCCATACAAAAAACAAAGCATACTCTTGATGGGTTCATAACTTAAAGGGAAAAAAAGCCTCAGCCATACAGCAGCAACAGGTGTTCTTGGTTCTCACACATGATGGGATTAGGCACTTTCTCTAGGATTTCCCCATCCATAATTAAGTAATGACTTTCCTTCCCACCTAGGGATCGCTTTGCACATATGTATTTGTTTTCCTCCAAGAGCTGCTTTTTTTATCCTTTGGCTCCTCTTTCCACTGAACTCTTTATTTAACACACAACCCAGCAATGTAAATCCCATCGACAATGGAATATAAATCCTTCCTTATTTGTGCAGGGTCTTTAATATATATAGACAGAAATACAAACACAGATAATACTCATGCATTTAAATGCAAATAAAAGAATTTCATTGCTGTCTGTCTGCATTTTGTTTTTCTTACTTCAACCACTGTCCAAATGCTTCAGAGCCAGCAAGTGTAGATTTAACTCATTCCTTTCAATTATTAAATATTATTCATATGGTATGGATGCACCATAATTTATATACTCATTTACATATTCATGAAAATTCACTTCATTTCTTGTATTTGCCACTAAAAAATAATACTACAATTATGTTTGCTTTCTTTTTTTTTAATTAAAATATAGCTGTGTACATTAATGCAATCATGAGATACAATGTGCTGGTTTTATATACAATTTGAAATATTTTCATCAAACAGGTTAACATAGCCTTCATGGCATTTTCTTAGTTATTGTGTTAAGACATTTGTATTCTACATTTAGTAAATTTCACATGTACCCTTATAAGATGCACCAATTACCCTCCCTCCACCCATCCCCTGCCCCTCCCGTCCTTATCCTCTTTCCCCATATTCTTGGGCTATAATTGGGTTATAGCTTTCACATGAAAGTTATAGCTTGGTTTCATACTAGGGTTGTGTACATTGGATACTTTTCCCCCCCCATCCTTGAGATACTTTGCTAAGAAGAATATGTTCCAGCTCCATCCATGTAAACATGAAAGAGGTAAAGTCTCCATCTCTTTTTAAGGCTGCATAATATTCCATGGTGTACATATACCACAATTTATTAATCTATTTGTGGGTCGATGGGCACTTGGGCTTCTTCCATCTCTTAGCAATTATGAATTAGGCTACAGTAAAAATTCTGGTACAAATATCTTTGTTACAATGTGATTTTTGGTCTTCTGGATATATACCTAATAGAGGAATTGTAGGATCGAATGGCAGGTCTATTTTTAGATTCCTAAGTGTTTTCCAAACATTTTTCCAAAAGGAACGTATTAGTTTGCATTCCCATCAGCAGTCTAGATGTGTTCCCTTTTTCCACATCTGCACCAACATCTCTCATTTTGGGATTTTGTGATGTGGGCTAATCTTACTGGAGCTGGATGATATCTCAAAGTAGTTTTGATTTGCATTTCTTTGATGATTAAAGATGATGAGCATTTTTTCATATGTCTGTAGGCCATGCTCTTGTTCTCTTCAGAGAAGTTTCTCTTCAAGTTGCTTGCCCACCCTGGATGGGATCACTGTTCTTTTCTTGCTAATACATTTGACTTCTCTGTGGATTCTGGTTATTAAACCTTTGTTGGAGACATAACCTGAAAATATCTTCTCTCATTCTGAGGGCTGTCTGCTTGCTTTACTTACTGTGTTCTTGGCTGTGCAGAAGCTTTCTAGTTTGATCATGTTCCAGTAATGCATTTTTGGTGTTGCTTCAATTGCCCAGGGGGTCCTCCTCATAAAATATTCACCCAGGAAGATTTCTTCAAGTGTCCTCCCTGCACTTTCTTCTAGTATTATAGTTTCATGGCTTAAGTTTAAATCTTTAATCCAGTGAGAGTCTGTCTTAGAAACAGACAGATGTGGATCCTGTTTCAGTCTTCTGTAGGTGGCCAGCCAATTCACCCAGCACCATTTGTTAAATAGGGAATCTTTTCCCCACTGAATGTTTTTAATTGGCTTCTCAGAGATCAAATAACAGTAAGTAGCTGGATTCATCTCTTGGTTCTCTATTTTGTTTCATCCATCTACCTCTCTGTTTTTTTGTGACAGTACCATGCTGTTTGGGTCACTATCGATTTATAGTGTAGTCTGAGGTCTGGTAGCATAATTCCTCCTGCTTTGTTTTTATTTCTGAGTTATGTCTTGGCTATTCGAGGTTTTTTTCTGATTCCATATAAAACAAAGTATTATTTTTTCAAGCTCTTTAATGTATGACAGTGGAACTTTAATAGGGATTGCATTAAAATTGTATATTGCTTTGGGTAGTATGAACATTTTAACAATGTTGATTCTTCCTAGCCATGAGCATGGTATGTTTTTCCATTTGTTAACATCTTCAGCTATTTCTTTTCTTAGAGTTTCATAGTTCTCTTTGTAGAGATCTTTCACATCCTTTGCTAGGTAAACTCCCAAATATTTCATCTTCTTTGGCACTACTGTGAATGGAATAGAGCCCTTGACTATTTTATCAGCATGACTATTGTTGGTATATATAAAGGCTACATATTTATGAGTGTTCATTTTGTAACCTGAGACACTGCTGTATTCTGTGATCACCCCTAAGAGTTTTGTAGTAGAATCACTGGTGCTTTTGAGATATACAATCATATCATCTGTGAAGAGTGAAAATTTGATTTCTTCTGACCCTACATGGATACATTTGATCTCCTTTTCTTGCCTAATTGTGATAGCTAAGATTTCCAGTACAATGTTAAAAAGCAATGGAGACAATGGGCAACCTTGCCTGGTTCCTGATCTGAGTGGAAATTATTTCAATTTAACTCCATTCAATACGATATTGGCTGTGGGTTTGCTGTCGATGGGTTCTATCAATTTAAGAAATGTCCCTTGTATACCAATTTTCTTAAGTGTTCTGATCATGAAGGGATGCTGGATATTATCAAAAGCTTTTTCTGCATCAATTGAGAGAATCATATGGTCTTTGTTTTTTAATTTGTTTATATGATGAATTCTATTTATAGATTTACGTATATTGAACCAGCCTTGAGCCCCTGGGATAAAACCCACTTGGTCATGGTGTATAATTTTTTTGATGTGTTGCTGGATTCTGTTTGTTAGGATCTTGTTGAGTATTTTTGCATCAATATTCATTAGTGATATTGGTCTATAATTTTCTTTTCTTGTTGGGTCTTTTCCTGGTTTTGGGATCAAGGTGATATTTGCTTCATAGAATATGTTGGGTAGTATTCCTTCTTTTTCTATAGTTTGAAAAATGTTGAGTAATATAGGTACTGGTTCCTCTTTAAAGGTTTGGTAGAATTCTGATGTGAAGCCATCTGGTCCTGGACTTTTCTTCTTAGGAAGATTTTGTATAGTTGATGCTATTTCAGAACTTGATATAGGTCTGTTCAACATTTTCACTTCATCCTCGTTAAGTCTCGGAAGGTGGCGTGCTTCCCAGTATTGGTCTATATCCTTCATATTTTCGTATTTCTGAGATAAAGTTTCTTGCAATATTCATTAAGGATTTTTTGAATTTCTGAGGAGTCTGTTGTTATTTGTCTTTACCATTTATTTATTTTTAATTTATTTTTAATTTTTTATTATTAAATCATAGCTGTGTACATTAGTGCAATCGCCAGTACCCATTCTAAGATGCACCATAGATGTGGCCCCACCCATTAGCCTCCCTCCACCAAAACATCCCCCCTCCCTTCCCTTTCCTTGGCCCTTTCCCCATAGTCTTGTGCTAAAGTTGGGTTATAGCCTTCATATGAAAGCTATAATTTAGCTTCATAGTAGGGCTGAGTACATTGGATACTTTTTCTTCCATTCCTGAGATAATTTCTTTTTTCTTTCATTCTTTTATTTTATTTTTTTATTAAATCATAGCTGCGTACATTGATATGATCATGGGGCATTATACCCTAGCTTCACAGACCATTTGACACATTTTTGTCACAATAGTTAACATAGCCGTCCTGGCATTTTCCCAGTTACTGTGCCAAGACATTTACATTCCACAATACTAAGTGTCACATATACCCTTGTAAGATCCCCCCCAGGTGTAATTCCACTAATACCCCTCCCTCC
>CAUYPK010102336.1:0-37173 GCA_963574355.1 Loris lydekkerianus | reverse complement strand
CACACTGGTTAATATAGCCTTCCTGGCATTTTCCCAGTTATTTTGCTAAGACATTTACATTCCACATTTGCCAAGTTTTACATGTACCCTTGTAAGATGCACCACGTGTAACCCCATCCTTTCCTCTACCCACCTCCCCCTCCCTCGCCACCCTTTCCCTTTTCCCCCTATTCTTAGATTGTAACTGGGTAATAGCTTTCATGTGAAGGTCCTAAATTAGTTTCTCTCTTTTTTTATAAATTGAAAGATTTCTGTGAAAAAAAATAAAGAGATAAGCTCTCATTAAAAAAAAAAAAAAAAGACATTGCACCTGGCAGACTACTTTCTATAATGAACCAGATAAAGACAGGTAGCTGGGCTGAAATTGTCCCAGAGCACCATTTGCACTCAGGACCAGATGGAAGTTCTTTCTGAGTCTCAGGAAGTGAATGGCAGAACTAGATCGTCTCTATCCTAAGTCTGTGAAGATGCTTATTGATCTTTCAAAGATGATCTTCTACAGGGGCGGACTGGGTCCTAGGTTTGACCCTTATTGAACTTCATAACAGGATTTTAAGCTGTTTGAAAGGAAATCTGTGCCCTCAGTGGATTAGCTGAATAAACAAGTGAGGTCATACCTTTTAATATATACCATAAGTTGAAAAGAAATAAGGGAAATGTATGTGCCATCTTAATGCAAAAGAGAACTCAATAAAGTGAGCACATTTTTCTTAAATAAATCTATACATTTAATGAAATTATAATTATAGCCTCAATAGGAATTTTCTGGAAATGGATAAAATCTTTCTAAAATATATATAGAAGGACAGAGGACAAGGCAAGATTATACTCACTTGACTAAGACAAATAACTTGAAAGGAAGAAATCAAGATATGGTAAATCTGTTAATTTTTCATGTCCCAGCAATCTCTCTCCAAGATTTACAAACTAAGAGATGCTGATACAGGAGAACAAGGTGATATGTTAACAGATACGCATAACAATGCTGTTGGTAAGAACAAAATACAAGAAATATTCCAAATATCCTCTCTCAGAAAATGGATAATACTAACTGATATTTATGTATATAATATGAAATAATCACAGCAATAAAAATTAATGATGCATAATTGCATGCATTAGTATGAATGCATCCCAAAAATATAAATTGCATTTTAAAAAGCAACTTGTAGAATAATACATCAGAATTACTGTTAAACAAAGCAGATAGCAATTCCTACCTGTATGTTAAAATGTACTCAGAGGCAAAGGAATGAGAGTAAAGGAGATCTAATAAGAAAGAGATGTCTAGAGATTTTTAATGGCATTGATATTACATATTTTTGGCAGCAAATGTATTAACATTTATTTTAATTTTATGCTTCACAGAAGTATATGCAACTTTTATGTGTGTGTATAGATATGTAAGCAATATTTGATAAAATAATAATAACATATTGGATACAATAATGTAGGTTTGAATTAACTTAGTTATAATCCAAAACAAGTAAGATATGTGGTCAACTCAAGAAGCTAAAATAGTAACAATAAACCTAAATAAAATAGAAAGAATTAATAACATTCAAGAATTCTGTGAGATAAAGAACCAAAGTAATAATTATCAAACTAAGAGCTGGTAAAATTTTTTAAAGCTAATAATACAGACAAACCTTCATCAAAACTGATGAGAGCAGGCCAGGCGCAATGGCTCATGCCTGTAATCTCAGCACTCTGGGAGGCTGAGGCAGGTGGATTGCCTGAGCTCAGGAGTTTGAGACCAGTCTGAACAAGAGTGAGACCCCGTCTCTAAAAATAGCTGGGCATTGTGGCAGGCACCTGTAGTCACAGCTACTCAGGAGGCTGAGGCAAGAGAATCACTTGAGGTCAAGAGTTTGAGTTTGCTGTGAGCTGCAACGCCATTGCACTCATGTCCAGGGTTACATAGCAAGACTCTGTCTCAAAAAAAAAAAAAAAAAAGAAAAGAAAAAAGAAAAGAAAAGAAAAGAAAAAGAAAATGATGAAAGAAACACAGAGGGACAGGCGAAACACAAAGCCATACAGGACAGAGAAGGCAGCCAGACAGAAGCCAGAATCATTTCACCACCCGATCTTGGAAGTGACATCCATCACCATTGTCACATTCTATTAGTCAGGTGACCTGACAGGTGAGTTCACCCACCACGGAAGAGGCTTACACAGGGCCTGGATACCAGGAGGCTGGGATGTTATCAGCTATGTGCCATAATCAGACACTCCATCGTGAGAGATTATTATTAGTTTGATTTCAAAATCATATCACTCAGTGCAAGGAACTAATATCACAGAGCGATTTCAAATGTAAGTGAAAATCTTAACTATATTACAAATGGTATTAAAGGCCTGAATCAATAGTTCTTTGAGAAATGGAGGAGGGACAGATATTGAACAAGGAACAGGAAAGGTGGAAGGCACGGGAATCTCTTACAGTCAGTGAGTTCATCAACCCACCTTCTGAAATACATAGACAGGCAACCACGTCAAACATGGGCACATGAAGCTTCTCCCCGGGAGTCTCCCTCCGCAGACACACTGTGTGACACCTGGAGTGCTCCCCTGAACTTGCGACTGGACCTTTGACGTGTTTCTCTACATCTTAGCTGGAAATGCTCAGAGTTCTGTAAGTGGCAAATGAACCTATGAGTTTGAAAAGCCAACTCTTCTCTGAGACTTTGCTTTTTAATTTCACATTTGTCCTTTCAGGTGATTTGAAGAGATCATTCAAACATCTGAGCCTTAGATTTTTCATATGTAACATAGAGGTTTTACTAAATAATTATAATTTAATAATTTTGTGTAATAGTGAATTTGTGAGTAAAAATCAGGAGAGCAAAATTAATGCTGACCGCCAAAATTTGCATAGTCATTCCAGCAACCTCACTACACCACCTAGAGCATTGTATTTATACATACATAAAATATCTCCTTCATTCCTTTTCCGATACCATTTTCATCTTGGCAACTCTATTGCCATTTGATTTTACTAGAATACACTTTCTTCTTAGTGTATTCAGTTCATTATATTGTATAAGTGACATTTCTTAAATGACATATCTATTTATCCCTTGTCCTTTTTTTCCATCAAAAATCTTCACTTTTATCTCAAAAAAGCAAAAAACAAAAACAAACAAACCCCACCCCACAAATCTAATGCATTAATGTTGAGCCTCACCTCAAATAGTCAAAACCCTATTGGCCTCTGTCATTCCCCACAATGTTGTCGAATGGATGATCTATATCATCTGTACTTAGGCGGGTGCTTATGACGAATCCTTTGAAAATGGTTGAACTGATAGCAAATCAAACTCGGTGGGGTTCTCCTAGTCCTAGTTCCACTTATTTGTTTATAAGACTTTACACTAGTAACTGCTCATACTTCATAAGAACTTTTCCTTGATTACAGTAAGTGATTTAAATCTATCCTAATCCAACTGTAGTATAATCCAGGGCATTCTATACAAACCCATCTTCCTCTCTCCACCTGTCCCCTCTCTATGCTCCTTCACTTAGATAATTAGTCACTTTACAGCTGTTAATTCCTCCTTTGGCGTCTCCTAACCATGCACTTCTCCATTATCTTTTTCTCCACTTCCCTTGAATTTCTTTTGGCCTGCCTCCTGTGCCAACTTTTTTCTGCTGAACTGTGTGTGGATGTGACACCACTGATGATCAGAAGGAAGCATTCTACTGGAATGGCGATCTTAAAAAGAAAGAGAAGAGTGTCTATGGGCAGAGGGAGTGTCATTTCCAAACTCTTCAGACCTTAAGAATGTATTTTTCAAATTCAGCAGCTGAATTTTAAGCACCTCAATGGTCACATATGTTGAGAAAAATTATAAAAATGATAACCCAGCTGTCCCCTCAAACCCTGCCAAATCTCTTTGTTAGAGTTTCAAATATGCTTGAATAACTTTATAAAACTGCCATTGCTTATGGCAGAGAAGAGAGGAAGAAATAAGTTATATGCTTTTGAGCAGGCAAAAGGTATTTGACTTTGGGTCAGATACTGTGGAATGGAGGATAAGGGAATGAAGTAAATCAATGTTCAGAAGTAGGTTAAACAATATTTTGAAATATGTTAAATGAATAATATCATTACAGCACTTGCACTTTCATTAGGACCAAACACGTGAGCATGATGGTTGCACAGTGGAGGAATTACAAGGGTTTGGGGCATCTGTAGATAGCCAGAAAAAAAGGCTTAAAAAACAACAGGCAAGGCTCCATGTCTATTCTCCTACCTTAGTTGCTAGGGGCTCTTTCTCATTGTTTGGTAGTAATCCAAAAGGACTGTAATAGGCCGGAGCAGTGGCTCCCTCCTGTAATCCCAGTACTCTGGGAGGCCGAGGAGGGTGAATTGCTTGAGCTGATGGGTTTGAGAGCAGCCTGAGCAATAGCAAGACCCCTTCTCTACTGAAAATAGAAAACACAAAACAAAACTATACAAGCATTGTGGTGGGCACCTGTAGCAAGAGGATTACTCCAGCCTAAGAGTTTGGGGTTGCTGTGAGCTATGATACCAGGGTGACAGAGTGAGAGTCTGTATCAAAAGTAAATAAATGATTAAATGCAAAACAAAACAAACAAACAAGAAAAACCAAACCCCAAAGGACCTTTATAAATACAGCAGCTACACCTTGGTCCTTAACTACATCACTGTATGTGAGAAGGTTACCAAATAAACAGCATCAGAAATTAAGAGACAAAATCAATGAAACATTCAACAGAACTGAAACTACCCCTAAAATACGATGGCAGAGTTTAAGATGGAAAATATTAGTTATAGTATTTGATGGGAAAATGATTATCACATTGTTTATATTTTCACACAAACTGTCTTTTTGTAAATATGTAGAAGTTCATTGGTTAACCCTGCACATCATTACTCTGGGCAAAATTCTGGAATTGCAGTTCCTACAGCCTGAGATGCAGTAGGTTGTCTAAGCTTTGGTCATGTCTTAATTATTTCATTAACAATACATGAGAAAAATTTACCAGTAATCAATTTTAACTTTGATTTACCAGTAATCAATTTTAATTTTTGACTTCATATTGATTTCATTGAGCAAACAAATGAATTTTTACCATAAGTAGCTGTAGCTGTAAACTTCTATAGATCATGAGCTAGCAAGATGCTCTGAATAACAAATAAATATGTAGCAAGTGTTCTTTTATGGAATGTATTAAGAGTCAAATAGGGAACCAAAAATAAAAGGTGAGAAATGACTGATGATTTAATAAAAAGACAGCATTGAAATACACATTTTTCTTAGTTTGACATAAAGCACATTTAACATATCTAATTTTCAGAAATCAAAGGTCATCTGATGACTTTCCAGGAAATTTTCCTTGCCAAGCTAAGGGCATATATTTAGGGTCACTAAATCAAGGTATTAAAGTATTTCGTTTAAATATGTCTTTCCTGTGAATGATTCATAGAATCTCAAAAAATTGCCTTTATCTTTCAAGGCAATTGTTATCTTACTCAGAACTATAAACAATAATAAGATATCTCTATTTCATTCTTCACAGAGCAAACAAAATTGGTGGATTTCAAAGTCTCTGTCATTATTATATTTTTATCTTTAAGAAAGTAAATAACGATGATGACAGTTTTCACTATTTTTGCTGTTTTTATCTTTACTGAAGGCACAGTAAAATTCATATACATGTTAGAGTCACTAAATATATAAAACATGTCTAGATTAAAAGATGCAGGAGGATTAATACTTGTGACCCAGCAAGTGAAACCTAAGGAATGACATTAAAATCACCACATTACATTCAGCACACTTCTGAAAAATGACTTAATAAATACAGCTACTTGGAGAAATGCATTATGATTGCTTCATAATGATAAAAATTATTCAACTCATTTTCCTTAAAATAGAGAAAATGAAATAAATTAGAATTGCTTGAAATGGAGTGTGCTATAGAGTGTGCTATGGTAAAAGAGATACTCTGATCTGCATTAATCAGTTGGGATCAAGATTTCTAGGTTGAAATGTCTTACAAATTTCTCAATATTCAAGATAAAAAATAAGAACACAGTGGATGCTATAAATTAATGTCTTATGCTATTATTTTCACCACACATTGGCTGGTATCCAAGGTAACTAAAAACATTTGAAAGTCGTGCTAAATTTCACAGCATTGTAAAATCTGAAGGAATATATAGCCCATGTTCCCCCCCCCATTGCCTTTATACATACAACAAATCCATAGAACGAATGAAGATGAAAAAGTGAAATAATGTGTCTGTAATATGTAAACATGATTAAAAGAATGAGAGACTGAAAAAAAATAGAGCAAGTTCTTATTGTGGAGTTTAATTATTTAAAACATGAAATATGTATGTTAGAATCTCTCTATTCACCTATCTCTCTATTTCTATCTATAAATCATCTATATTTCTCAGAGGATGGGCTGATGCCCATATGGTAGATGTCAGCAATCAGGTGAAGAACAAAATGTGGAATGATGGAAAACTAACCATGGCTGATAAAATTGGGATATGAAACTTTCATATATTTATTTTGTAATAAATAAATAATATGTTGCCATATTGTTGCAAAGAAACACACAATAATATATAAACTACAAATTACTGCATCATATTATCACCCTCTTATAAATTACAGAGTAAATTGTAGTGTGACTGCCACTCTTCAGGCTACATATAGCCTTACTATGCAAATAAAACATGTGGAATTAGTGCCTTGAGATTGAACAGGCCAATTCCAACATCCATAAGACTACGTGTTGGTGATGGTGGGACTCGATGTTACACCATCTGTTTTATTATGGGAATGATGATTTTAATGTGTTACATATAAATGATTTCTTTAACTCCCACATTTTCCTGGATAAAAATGTTCAATTTTGTCCTGCTATGTAAATTACAAAGATTTAATAATATTTAGAAATTTAGACCTACCTTACAGGCAGGCAGAGTTTATATTTTGCATTTTCGTTTTGAAGAAATTAACCCTAATATTAATTTTCCTACAAAGAAAGCAGTGGAGGCCATTGCCGACATGGTTGGTTTGGTGCTCATTGTGATTGATTTTTGTTGGATAGAAAAAAAGTGGTAATACACAGCACTTTCTAATAAAAATGTTTTTCCCAGCTGTAAATTTATGTATCAGATAGTATGCTTTACGACTTGCTCCTCTAAACGTCATGGATTTTTAATGCCATTTGTAAGAATTACAAGATCAACAACAAATTCAATGTCCCTTTTCTACAATTGTTTTATTTACCCATAACCAATTTTCTCTAGCTTTGTAATCACATCCTACTCATTTATTTAATTGGAGGCTCTCCTGTCTCTCTTGATATTTTCATGTGTTTTAAAATTTCTAGAAAAGGCCTTTTAGCAATTTTAGAATTTATCTGTGGGATTTTAATAAAAATTTTTCCATGATGGTATTGTATTCTGAAGACAAAAAAAAAAAATTGTAGAATATATAGCATTCCCCAAATATTTTTGTAACTAATGAGGGCTTTTACTAATTATTAAAATATGACACTATATGTAGCATCAAAAATATATAATACTTAAAAATTAGGTATTTTAATGCATCTTTTTGCAGTTGAATTAAAAAATTAAAAACATCGAAATAAAGAATTCTTTTAAAATATATTTCATGTTTTGAACTGTGGTAAAAATATATTTTACAATCTTAACAGTTTTAAGTGTACAATCAGCAGAACTAAATATATTCACGTCGTGCACTGTATCTCTAGAACTTTTTCATCGAGCAAAGCAGAAAGAAACTCTCTCCAGGAGTGCTCAACCTGTGGCAGTGTACTGCACACTGAGTTTTTTTGGGACTATTTTGCTTAGCTGTGGTATTAGATATCTCAAAAGTATGCGTGAACCTTAGTTCTGCTCATCAGTTATCATTAGTGTTTGTCTCTTTAATGTGGGGCCCAAGGCAACTCTTATTCTTCTAATATGAGACAGAAAACAAAAAATTGGAGGGTTGGAGATGCCTGCTTACACATTAATTTCCACCACCTCCACCACCACCCCTATCTCCACCCACTCCACCACCACCAAGTTTCTGGAAACCAGGATTCTACTCTCTACTTCTGTCAGTTTCATATTCTTAGATTCTACTTTGCCTAATGTCCTCCAGGTTTATTCATGTTGTCAAAAATAATAGGATATTTTTATTTTTTTCAGGTCTAATAATTATTCTACTGTTGTATATCTACCACATTTTCTTCATCCATTCATCTGTTACATACACTTGAGTTGACTCTGTCTCTTGGCTATTGTGAATTACACTGTATTGCACAAGAATATGGGTGTGCAGTTATCTCTTTGATATACTGGTTTCATTTCCTTTGGATGTATGTTCAGTGGTGAAATTATTGCATGATGTAGAGTTCTATTTTTAATATTTTCAAGAACCCCTCTACTTCTTAATATAACAATTATACTAACTTACATTGCTACCAACAGTGTACAAAAGATTTCCTTTTCTGCACATCCTTACTAACACTAGTAGCCACCCTAATGGGGATGTAACAGTGCAAACGTGATACCACACCGTGGGTTTTATGTGCTTTCTGTGATGACGACTCAATGTTGAACACATTTTCACATACCTCCTCATTATTTGTATCTATTTCCCAAAGAAATGGATAATTTCTGGAAACATACAACCTACCAATCATGAAGAAACAGAAAATCTGAACAGAGTAAAAATGAGTAAGGGCATTAACCCAATAATTCCAAATATCCCTTCAAAGAAAAGCCCAGGACATGAGAGATTTACAGGTGAATTACACTTAACACTTTCAAAAGAACTAGTACAAGTCCTTCCCAAAGTGTTCCAAAAACTGGAACAAATTCTTCTCTTCATAAAATAGAAGAGAACATGTACAAACTCCTTTTGTGATTCCAGAATTACCCTTAATAACAGAGCCCCAAACCAAGGCAAGACAAGAAAAAAAAATTATAAGCCAACATCCTTGATAAACATATCTACAGAAACTTTCAACAAAATATTAGCAAACCAGATTCAAGAGCACATTCATAACAAATAATCAATCTCTCTTAGGTTGGAATATTGCTATATTAGGTATTAAGTTCCGGTTCCCCTGCCATTTTGTTTTATAAGTTTCACTTTTGAGTAAGCCCAGGCAATTCCTCGAAATCATGAGACATATACCCCCAATCAGGCACCACCCTCTGGATCAAGTTGTATATGTCCCGCTTGCTGTGCCTCATTATAAAAATCCCCTGTTCCAGAGCTCAGGGGTCCTGCCTCAGATCCATTGCAGAGGAGCCCAAGCTCAAGCTTGCAATAAAAGACTCTTTTGCTTTTGCATCTGACTCGGCTCCTTGGTGGTCTTTGTTGGGCATTTCAAGATCTGGGCACAACAAGTGTGGGATGGAGCAAGTGAGCCCGTCAAAAAAGGTTAGCAACATCATTCTGTTTGACTCTTGATGTGGACCCATAGAACATTGTTGGTTGTGGAGAATTGGCTGACTTTTATTGTACACTTTGTTTCAAGGTGGTAATGGTACACCCTTTTTTCATCAGCAGTGATAGCATGGCCCAGAACATTGTTTTGCCTCTCCAAAGATCTTGGTAAACTCTCTTTTCCTTTGTTTATCAGTGAGCTCTTTCGGGGCCATTTTCACACACACCTTGTTCATGCCAAGATTTTCAGTTAATAATGTCCTAACTCTTTCCCTGTTGATGTTTACTTACTCTGCTATGCTTCTCATAGTCAGCTGACAATTTTGACACACCATTCAACAAAGTTTTGCAATGTTTTCATCAGTTCTGTTCATTACTGGTCATCCTGACCTCTCATTATCAGTGAAACTTTCTCTACCCTCAGAAAAACGATTAATCTATTTGTACACTGCTGTTTCCTTCATGGCATTATCCCCATAAACTTGAACTAACATGTCCTGATTTCACTTTCACTCTTGCCAAGTTTAAAAGGAAATGCAATGTTTGTTCATTGCCCTATTTCAAGCTCCAACATTCTTGTGATGTCACACAAAAAGGTGCGGTAGTAATGAACGCCACTCAGCAAGACACCGCCACCTGTCTACATGAACACAGCTGTGGGACACTGGTACACCAAGATGATATGACCTTTCCAAGTTGTTTTTACAGTGCTGCCAATGTAAACACATGATGGCAAGTTTGCAAATTTAATTTCCAGACCTTGGATATCTTCCTCGCCAAATTCATGATACGAGTGAAAGAGACTATGCTTGTCACTTCCCTACAAACCATTTCACTTACTGAGCATTCTACCAACTACCATTCTTCTATAGAAGTCCACAGCACAAGTGAAAGGGCACCAGAAACCACAATGTGTGGGCACATATGATGATGCTTACACAAATAAATACAACCTACCCTTAGGGAACCCAGCAGGATGCTGAGCTTGCTCTCTGCAGTCAGCCCCCCACCAAGACGGGATGTGGTACCAAGTGAGAGCTGGTAATAGTAGTTTAATAATGGGAATAAGAAATCTATAAAACCCATGTAGATAACCATCCTGAACCCACGGCGTCTTCTAGCTGGAAGCCTTATGTTTATATAACCAGCTACTCCAACAGATGTTTTGGGTAAAGGCAAAATCAACAATAATAAGCCATAGAAATTCTTAATAGCATCAGGAGCTGTAGAGTTTTTTGGTTTTTTTTTTTAATCTGACAAAATAAGAAATCTGCAAAAGAGGAACTACATAAGGATGTTTATAGAGTTAAGTGTGGGACAGAGCAAGTGAGCCAAATACTACTACTGCTCTGTTCTGTAAGGAAAACTTCACCAAGGCTATTTGTGATGTGCCCACACCCACAGGTCACCAGCCTCCATGCCAGTCTCTGTGTCACTGCCTATCTCTGCCCAAGGGCCTTTCTGTGACTCCAAGGCAGGCTCAGCACAGGAGAGGCCTGTTGGAATCACCTTAGGGTTTGTTTATTGAAGAAATCCTCAGAACCAGCAAGGGAATTTGCATTTGAATACCTAACTCCCCCTCCCCTGCTGGTGATAATTCTGAGGAACTGGTCTACCCTGTCTCTTGGAGTTCCCCATTGAGATCAGAGCACTCCTCTGCCTATAGCAGATAACTTCCTTGAAGATGTGCTGTTTAACAGTTTTCTTTTTCTCTGTGTCACTTTCTGTTCCCACCTGCAGTGTTTACCAAAATCTCTTCCCAGTTATCTTGAGGCAGGGGAGAGAGGCAGAAGTGGACTCTGCCCCAGTAACTCTGTGCAGGCATTAGCTAGGCAGTTGGCTGTAAGTACGAAGCTACACTACGGATTACAACCCCCACTGCAGCAGTGTCCCTGCTACCCAAATACCTGTGGGAAGATGCATGCTGGACCCATGTGGGAACCTTGGCACTTCCCTGACCTTCTGCTGTCATTGAGGATGGGCAGCCACGCAGCACCAAGGGCAGGTGCTGGCCTGACCTTCCCTGAATCACGAGATTGTCATGTGCACACAACCCCAAAGATTATGAAAAGGGGGGCACTGCACCGGCAAAGATCTCACAGACCACCAAGGCTTGTATGAAAGGTTTTTATTGGTGAGGGAGGGATGCTGCAGAGCAGCACCAAGAAGGAGAGAAAAGAAAAGAGAGAGAGAGGAAAGGGGGGAAGAGACGGAGAGAGAGAGAGGAGGGAGAGAGAGAGCTATATAGGTTTGGTTAGGGGAAGGCCATAGTTAATCTTGCTCTGTAGAAAGTAGGAGAGGCTTTTCTGGGGGAGGGGCTTTCTCTGGGGCAATTAGCTAACAGATTATATAAATGGAAGGCCAGAAATTGAGTCAGTGGGCTCGGTTTGGGGGACACTAGTCCACCCTGTCTTCCCACTGTGAATAAAGCCACTTCCTCTTTCAGTTGGTGTGCCTGAGGGTCTTTTTGTCTGGTTGGCTCCTGTTACCATCTAATCACACTGATACACATTCTCAGGGATGGCTTTCAGAGGAAGACAAACTACAGGAGGAGCTGAGGCACCATAGGAGTTGGAAAGGACACTACAGGTTGTATATAGGTTTTTGTAACCGACATATATTTGGTTGCAGGGAAGACTTACACAAAGTCCGCTGGGTGATTTTATGCCCCCAACTCTAAGCCAAATAAACACAATCAATATTCCCTAAGAAATGCAATTGAAGGAGAGACACTTTAAGGCAAAAACCCATCCCATTCCAGAGTTTAGAAAAGGTGGGGATGGCCTCTCTAAGTTCACACCTGTCCCTACTCTCTCACAATGCTTACTGTTTTAGTCGACCCAAGGAGGATTTTCTAATATGACTTAATTAATCTGACTTAATTTCTTGCTCTTCTTTGTTTCTGGTGTGACCTGATCATGGGGTCAGCTATCTGGCTCTCTTTTGCCTTCCACACAGCTTGAGGGTTGATCTGTAAAACCCCTCTCAACACCCACCCAGCCTCCTTGTCAACTGCTCTTCACCACAGAAACAGTCAGGACTAAGGATTCCAGCTGGCCACTCTGCTCTAGGCACTGGTGTCAAGTGGGCCCACATGCCATTCCTTGGGCTCCATTTCCTTTATCATTTATAAGATGAGCATTTCAATGACCTTTACTGATCAAGCATTGACACCTAAGACTTTATTTAAGACTTAGGGCAAAAAAAGCCTCAGAAGTATATAAGCCACATATTCCAATTTAGTTTACCAGAATTTTGAGATGTCATTTGCAGTTACAAACACTAATCTGGCAATTAGGTTTTTGTATATGCCTTTTTGATATTTATTGTTGCATGTGAGACATAGCAAAATAAGACAGATGGGAGATGTAGGATCAAGTACAGATTATTTGTTGTTTACTTACTTGAGAAATAAAGAAGGAATTGAAACAAGAAAATGTTTTCTTGACCCAGCACCCCATAGCTCAGTGGTTTGGGCACCAGCCACATACATTGTGGCTGGCAGGTTCAAACCAAGCCTGGGCCTACTAAACAACAATGACAACTACAACAACAAAAATAGCTGGGCATTGTGGCGGGCCACTGTAGTCCCAGCTACTCGGGAGGTTGAGGCAAGAGAATCACTTAAGTCCAAGAGTTGGAGGTTGCTGTGAGATGTGACACCACTGCACTCTACTAAAGGAAACATACTGAGACTCTGTCTGAAAAAAGAAAATATTTTCTCAGGATGAACACATGTGGGGAAAAGACCAAGGGGAAGTGATTCAAGGGGGTCCTGGAAAATATGTCCTGCACTCTTTCTCCATCAAGGGAGGAAAGGTAACAAGACCTCACATATATTTTCAGGGTCAGAGACAGAAATCACAGCTATTGCAAAATCCCCTTAAAAGAATGGTTGTATAGAATAAGAAGCTAAGAGTAGCAGGCCTCTGCTTGTCTCATTGAGTTTTCCATGCAGAATAGTTTATACCGCCCTGAACAGCACAGAGGAAGGAAGGCACATCTGGACTGAACAAGACAGGCAGAAAAGAGCTCCCTTGTTAGGCACCCAACATGATGATGGATATTGCAGTGAACATTTGATTCCTTCACTCATGAAACATTAATTGAACAGCTACCTTGCATCAGTGCTATTTTATGTGTGAGGTGTATTGGATTGGGTAAGGTACAGGACGATAGACAATGATGTTTTACGAAAAATAAAGCAACAAAATGGAATATGGAAAGCTGAGTCTGGGGTGGCAATAAGGCTGAATGTGAGAATGTGTATAAAGAAAGTTTAGTGTTATAGAGAAAGAAAAGAGGGAACCCACCTGCAAAGTCTTGGAGAAAGTATTCTAGGATGCTCTGTGGCTCCCAAGGCTGCCAGTGGAGGGGAAAGCAGGACGAGAGGTGAAAGAGACACTGACAATCATTCTAAGCACTTTGCATCATCATACTTTTTGTTAGAATGAACAGACATCATCAGAGAAATCTAAACCAAGAAGTAGGAAGTAAACACTGATTGAAATGTGTAGAGATCTCTCTGGCTCTTGACTCAAGGCAGCAAGGTGGAATCAGGGTGAAAAATCAGTAGACTCTTGGCATAATTCAAGTGCAAGGAGACAGAGATTTGGAACTAACAGCAACAGTGAGGAATGACAAATAATAGGGCTCTAGATCCATTCAGAAGCATACTCCACACATTGGATGTGGAATGTGAAATAAATGAGGGAAAGGTGACTCCATGTCCCTCAGTCTGAAAAACAGAAAGGGTTTCAGTTATTTGAAACAAGTGAGACTATGGACAGGGTGTGAGTGGGGACCAGACAGAGGCAGGAAATTGACGTCTGCCGGACCTGACAGCTCTGTCCATGCCGTCATGTTTTGGTAATGAGGAAACTTCCCTGGCCCTTCTAAACCATCATAATTGATTCCCATCCCATCACTCTAAACTAATTTGAAAAGACTTAAGTTAGAAATAAGCTGACTTGGAAAAAATATTTATATTTAGTATAAAAGGGAAATAGCAAAACAGAGCAATCTCCACAAAGAATATTCTTATTGGGAGTAGCAGGACAAACAAGTTCTTGCTAATTCCCGCAACGGCTTCAGCATAATAAATCGACGGACAGGACATTTTTCTTTTTGGCTTTTCAAAAAATTTGACAAGATTGCCTGTTTCTCTTCTTGAGGAACTGTCTTCTTTTATCTTTTACCATATTTTCTCTACGCATTAGACTGCTTCTTTTGGTTTATATGTCATGTTCACCACCCTCCCATTTGGTCATTAAATGTAAAAATTTCTCAAGTATTAGTCCCAGTTTATTTTCAAAATAAATGGTTTCATTAGGATTTTTGTTCAATATTATAGCATGACTACCCTTGAAGTTCAATACATAACCCTATTTCTTGTTTAAAATAAGGATTTGAACTAACAAAACTAGGATTTGAACCAACTGGAATGGGCACCTTAGGCAAATCCTTTGTCCACTCCTATTTTTTTTCTTCCACATAAGTTCTTACACAGCATTGCCCAGGTAAAGGGTGGATAAAACATGGAGGCTTGTGACAACTCTTGTTAAAATCCCTCCACAGTGTTCTGTGAATTTGTGCTCTCACCAGGAGTATGTTGTGTGGGGACAGTATCTATCTGTGTCCCTCCCAACCCAGAGTGTCATCACTCTTAAAACTGAACAGTTTGATAAATGTATCTTAATGAGGAATCTAGTCTCCTTATTAAAACTATATTTTCCCTTGTTAAGTAATTTCTTACATGAACCTAGGAAATAAAAATAGATATGCAGGTTGAATATCACTAGTTCAAACATTTAAAATCCAAACTACTCCAAAATCTCAAACATTCTGAGCATAAACAGGATACCACGAACATTCTGAGCATAAACTAGATCAGACCTCATGCGTCATTTGCAGTCCAAATGCAGTCAAACTTCTGTTTCATGAAACACATTATTTAAAATATTGTACAAAATTGCCTACAGGCTACGTGTAGAAGGTATATATAAAACATAAATTTCATGTTTAGAGGTGAGTCTCATCCCCATGAAATCTCATTATGTTTATGCAAATATTTCAAAACCTTTAAATGTCTGAAATCCTAAATACTTTTAGTCTCAAGTATTTTGGATAAGATATACTCAACCTGTATCTAGATTTATCTGCTAAGTTTGATCTCTTGGATGACCAATAGATTGCTAGACATACTTGAGAGCCACAGGAGAGAACCCTGTAGTAAAAATTGGATGGGAAAAAAAGTAATGGAATAAAAAGAAATTCTGCTTGCTGATTGAAATCCATTTACGTGGACCCTAGGGAGTAAATTACCCATTTTTGTTTCTTTGAAGTTCTCTTCTGAGAGTGTCAGAAATACACCAAAACTAGATGGTGATCAGTTTTTCTACATTGACCATAAAGCAATTTCTCTGAGGCTTGTTACTTTAGCATGCAATTCTATAAAAGAATTCAACATGATTTTTATTGACCTGAGTTATTTTAGTTCTTTGTCACTTTTAAAGTTGTATTTAATGAAATAAATTATAGAACTTTACTTTCTCATTATCCAAACGATTCAGGTAATGTTCTTTATATTCATTTGTAACTGTTTATAAAAGTAATGGCATGATTTTGATTGTCTTTATAAAACTGCTCTAAGTCTTAATTAAATCTCTTTTAGGCAAGAGATTGCATGGGACTTTAAGCGATGAATTCACATGACGAGTACAGAATTTGCTATATACTGTGTTTATAAATTGGAAAGAAATGCTTGTAAGTACCTTTGTTCTACTGGGTTGTGTTTTCTATACAGCATGATGACTTCTGTAGTTTATAATTAGCTCTTTAAAGAGTACATGGGATAAATTCTCAAAAATACAAGAAAATAATAACACTTCATGTCTCAGAATGGCATTCTTCTACCTACTTTATTCTTATTTTATCAAAAAGAAAGCTGAATAATCATATACCATTTCTGTTCTGAATTATGTTATCATTTACACTGATTTGCAAAAATACATGTTTCTTATATCTGTAGGTCGATATTTTCACTAATTCTAATCATTCCCAAAGGTAATACAGGCATCAGGTAAAATGTGGACTTTTGTGTCTGATTTCTTTCATTTAGTGTAATGCTTTCATGTTTCTTCAATTTACTAGCCCGAATAGTTTCTTTTCAGGAATGAATAGTATTTCATCAAATACTTATGCAATATCTTGTTTATCCATTTATCAATTAATGAACATTTCTGTTGTTTCCACTCTGAACCTGTTATAAGTAACATTTATAAATACTAATTTACAAGATTTTGTGTGCAAATATGTTTCTATTTCTCTTAGGCATATACCAACAAATGGAATTGCTTGTTATATGGTAACTCTATTTTTAACTTTCTGAGGAATTTTTAAGAGTTGGCACATCATTCACATTCCTTCCAGCAATGTGTGAGGGGTACGTTCGTTCATCCACAGCCTTGCAACACTTGTTATTGTCTTCTAAAGACAAATCCTAAGCATCCTATTGGATGTGTAATGGTGTCTCATTACAATTTTAACTTGTGTGGTATTTCTGTAATGGATTAGTGTGATGGAGCATTTTTTCTTTTTTCTTGTTTTTTTTTTTTTTTTTTTTTTGAGACAGAGTCTCACTGTGTAGAGTACTGTAGTATCACAGCTCACAGCAACCTCAAACTCTTGGGCTTAAGCTATGCTCTTGCCTGAGCCTCCCAAGTAGATGGGACTACAGGCGCCCACCACAATGTCCGGCTATATTTTGGTTGAAGTTGTCATCCTTGTTTAGCAGGCCCAGCTGGGTTTGAACCTGCCCAGCTCAGGTATATGTGGCTGGAGCCCTAACGGCTGAGCTGTGGGTGCAGAGCCAATTGAGCATCTTTTCATGTGCCTGTTGGTAATTTGGATATTCTTACTAATTAAATGTTTATTCATGACCTTTGATCATTTTTTAAATTGAGGCTTTTTGTATTTTCTTTAAGTTGGAACACATTTTATTTTTATATCTTATGGACTCTAATACTTTACCAAATATATGACTTACAAATATTTTTTCACATCCTATAGTGTTTTTATTACCTTAATGATTATTTCTGGACTCAATGACCTTTACCTTATCTTTATACCTTGTCAATACCTTGTACTCAATGACCTTTACCTTGTCTTTATGGCAGGACCACATACTCCTGATTACTTAGCTCTGTAGTCAATTTTGAAATCAGAAAGGTGAGTCTTGTAACTTTGTTCTTCCATTTTAAGATTGTTTTGACTATTTAGGTTCTTTTATGTTGTTCCCATATGAATACTAGGACCAGCTTTTTAATTTTTTTGTTTGTTTTAGTTTCTATCCAAAGGGAAACTAGAAATTTGATAGGGATTCCATAACATTTGCCAATCATATTGGAAACTATTGTCATTTTAAGGATAAGTCTCCCAATAATGAAAATGGGATATTATTCCAGGTACATAGCTCATCTTAATTTTCTTTTCTTTTCTTTCTTTTTTTTTTTGAAACAGACTCTCACTTTGTTGCCCTCAGTTGAGTGCTGTGTCATGAGAGCTCACAACAACCTCCAATTCTAGGGCTTAAGTGATTTTCTTGCCTCAGCCTCCCAAGTAGCTGGGACTACAGGCGCCCACCACAATGCCTGGCTATTTTTTTTTTGTTGTTGTTGCGGTCATCTTTGTTGTTGAGCTGGCCAGGGGCCGGGTTCAAACCTGCCAGCCTGGGTGTATGAGGCCGGTGCCCTACCGACTGAGCTACGGGATGCCACCAAGTTCAAGTTTCTTATCCTTTGCTTGTAAATAATTACTTTATAAAGTAATTATAACAATTGATAAAGTAATAAATAACATACTTTAATTTTTAGATTGGTTGGTTACAGTTCATAGAAATGATAATGACTTTTGTACAATGATCTTGTATCTTATACCATGTTTGTTTATTATTTCTATTAGGGGATTTGTGTGTGTGTGTGTGTGTGTGTGTATTTCTTAGGATTTTTTATTTAAATGATCATGACACCTGAAAATAGAAATAATTTTACTCAACTTTTTCTGTTCTGGCTGTCTTTTATGTTTTTGCATAATTTCCCTGTTATGAAATGAGAAAAAAAATGTTGAGAATGGATTTTTTCTCTTAATTATGATCTCAAGGTAAAAGCCTCCAGTCTTTCTTCATTAAGTATGATTTCAACTGTGTTTTTATTTTTCTTTATTATTTTTTTTTATTATAGATAAAAATATGCACCATAGATGTGGCCCGACCCATTACCCTCCCTCCACCCGGGCCTCTCCCCTCCCTTCCCCTTCCTTGGTACTTTCCCCATAGTCTTGTGGTATAATTGAGTTATAGCCTTCATGTGAAAGCTATAGTTTAGCTTCATAGTAGGGCTGAGTACATTGGATACTTTTTCTTCCATTCCTGGGATACTTTGCTAAGGAGAATATGTTCCACCAGCTCCATCCATGTAAACATGAAAGAGGTAAAGTCTCCATCTTTCTTTAAGGCTGCATAGTATTCCATGGTATACATGTACCACAATTTGCTAGTCCATTCGTGGGTCAATGGGCACTTGGGCTTCTTCCATGACGTAGCAATTATGAATTGGGCTGCACTAAACATTCTGGTACAGATGTCTTTGTTATATTGTGACTTTTGGTCTTCTGGGTATAAACCTAGTAGAGGAATTACAGGATCGAATGGCAGGTCTATTTTTAGGTCTCTAAGTCTTCATAAAGTTGGGGAAGGTCTGTTTTTAACTTGTTGAATGGTTGTATTATATAAGAATGTTACATTTTGTCAAATGCTTTCTCATATTTGTTGAGATTATCATGTGATTTATGTTCTTTATTTTGCTAATAAGGTGTATTTGATCAATTGATTTCTACCTGTTGAAATGATTTTGCATCCATGGGACAAATCCCACTTGCACATGACATTTAGTCATTTTTATTTGCTCCTAGATGTGTATTTAAACATATTTTAATCAAATTTTTGATTTTTTTGATTCACTGATTATTTAGATGTGTATTTAATTTGCACATATATGTGAATTTCCAAAATTCCTGTGTGATGTTGATTTTCATTTTATTAAGATAAAAAACATACTTTTTATCATTTAATTTCATTTAAACATATTGAAACTTTTATGTTCTAATAAATGCTTCACATCTATTTGAGAAGAACGTATATTCTGCCTTGGGTAAGTGTTTGCTCTATACTTTTAGGGTTTTATTGTTAGTGATAAACTTCATGGTTTCTTGATGGACTTACCGTTTAATCATTATGGGTAATCTTCTTTGGCTCTATTAAATTTTTATCTTAAGCCCTATTTTTATAACAGTAGACACACTCTAGTTTTCTTTTAGTTATGGTTGCATGGTATATTTGTTTCTATTCTTTTAATTTCAGCCTGTTTTTGCATTTGAGACTAAAGTGTACTTCTACCTACAGAACACGTGGACTCATGTTTTCTTTCCCCTCTTCTCCCAGTTTCTGACTTCTGGTTGGGTTTGATCCATGGTCATTCAATGTAGCTGATAAGGTAGGATTTACATCTGCTCTTTTGACTTTATTTCTATATCTTCTTTTCTTTTCATTTCTCTATTCCTCTGTTCTTTCTTTCTTTTGTAGTATGTAGCAGACCGTATAACTCATGGGAAGGAGAAGTGAGAGTTATAAGAAACACCTGTAACAGCTTGGTGATGTAACACCTTGATGATAAGGGCATGGGGAAGGGATTTGGCTCTCCTTATACAAGCGCTCCCAAGAGGAGAACATCAGTGATGAGGAAAAGTAGCCACAGGATTACGTCTATAAGATGAGTGGTGTGAGTAGCCATGGGATTACGTCTATAAGAAGCTGCAGGAGAAGGCAGTTGGGGAGCGCTCATTCTTTCACAGACCCGCTTACTCTGATTCTGTCACTGCTCCTGTTTGGATGGCATCTGCCTGATGCCTTAAAGAAGACTGCTAAGTCCACTGAGACTGTTTCTCTCCCTCAAAGATTGTCTCTCTCTCTCTCTCCCTTCTGCTAAAGTGAATAACCCTCAGACACCTAAGGCTAATTGTTCCTGGGCAAGATAGCTAGATAGCATAGCAGTCAGCCTATGGACAATAGAGACCTGGCCAGTCCCAGCCTCCACAGTAGTAAGTAGATAATTTCTAGTGAATAATTTCAATTCCCTTAGTTAGTTCTTTCACTACATTTTTTTTTTTTTTTTTTTTTTTTGGTATTAATGCTTATTCTGGGGATTAAAATTAACGTTCCAACTTATAACTATCTACCTCAGATTAATAACAATTTAATATTGATTTCAAAAAGTTTGTCTCTGGGTGGTGCCTGTGGCTCAAAGGAGTAGGGCACTGGCCCTATATGCCAGAGGTGGCAGGTTCAAACCCAGCCCCGTCCAAAAAAACAGCAAAAAAACAAAAACAAGTTTGTCCCTATGCAGTGCTATTTTTCTTTACCACTTGGTGCGAGTATTGTCATGCAAATTACATTTTTATATGTTATAAACCCATACAGTTTTATAATTATTGCTTTATACAGTTTTCTTTTAAACCATGTTGGAGAAAATTACAGATATAATATATGTATATTGACAACTATTTTTTTCATTTTATTATGTAGGCACTTCTACTGGTTCCCCTTACTTATTCATCTAGACTCAAATTATGGTAAAAAAAATTTTATTACAGAAAACGTGAGGTGAGGATGGTTTCAAAGGACAAATAAATACCAATTCTGGACAAAAAAATTCAAAAGTTAGAGGAGAAGGAAAAAAAAATCCCTATTCATTTTATGAAGCTAACATTCTAATCATGAAACCAAACAAATAACAGTTCAACAGTATCATTCAGCAAGGTAAATGTCATTAACAAAATTTTAGAACATAAATGTATATGTGAGGTCATGTGTAATGATCAAGTAGAGATTATTTCAAGAAGGCAGGTTTAGATCTTTGAAAATCAATTGAGGTGATTCAGCATATTCAAAGATAAAGGACAAAAAGCTATTTGACGGTCTAAATCCATTGCAAGAACACGACAAAATTCGACAGCATTTCATAAATAAAACCCACAAACAAAAGCAACAGCAACAAATGTCTCAACAAAGTAAGAATACTTTGGGAACTTACCCTGATTACCTATAAAAGGCATCAGTGAAAATATGTAGCTCACGTCATACCTAATGATCAAAGAGTGAGCACTTCCCTCCCGAGGCTGGATGCAGAAGGGTATCTGCGTCCACCTCTCCTACCCAGAGCTGGCTGGTGCTCCTTGCCAACCCACTGATTTTTCTTCAGGGCAGTGAAGGGTGGGACAATATCTTCTAGTTGCAATTGTCTTTGTGTACTGGCAATTATGAACAAAAGCATCTGGGCAAAAAGAAGTGCAGCCACGTGGAGGCTAAACATAGGGGACCAAAATAACTCTGGGTCTCTCCACAGGGAGTGGAGCGAGTTAAACACAGAAGATGATCGCATTTCTTGGCCCAGGCTGTCAAAACCTATAGACAAGAGGAAAGTCACATTTCACATCCTTTTAGTACACGTGTTTAGTTTCAGGATTCTTTCATCTGATAACGTAAAAATGCTCAAGAACATGGAACCTGGAGAAGCTCCAGCACTTTTCCTACACTTTCATTTTCAGTGGGTGTTACAGAAGTTAATGCAAAGGCCGCTGAGGCAGGTCTAGAGAAGAAAAAGCTGACAAAGAGGCACATGTCTTTTAAATAAAGTTTAAAAAAGTTAAATTTCTCTTTAAATTTAAACTAAAATTAAGATTTTCATCAACGAACGTGTGCAAGTAGAAATTTTCTCCAGTATTTTTAAGGTGACTAAAACCACAGTACTCAATTGCTTATAAAGTGCTTTGGAGCTGCATATGTGGTGTGCCCAGATCACAGTGCTGTGTGGTTCCATGAATGCTGGGTGGATGCACTGGGCACACAGTTTCTGTGCACACTTTAGCTCTCATCCTTCCCACCTGTCACCAGGAGGTTTTCTTTCCAGGCCCACATGGAGGTATATTGGAGCCTGAGACAAAGGGACATACTGAGCTTGTGTAGCTACTTATGAAAATAGTCTTTCATAAGTAAGACTTATGAAAGTCTTTACCACTTGGTGCGAGTAAAGACTGCAAAGTTTGATCTTTGGTTCACAGCCACTGATGGGTGGTGATGTGACAGAGTCGAAGCAGTTGGCTGGAACAAGGTTATGACCTGGACAGAGTTCTGCAAAGCCCCTTACCCATGTGGACTCACAACTCAATTACTCACGTGTGATTAATGGATAAGAGTATATGGAAAGGAACGTAAATGGGACAGGACTGATTTCCAGGAACAATGTAGATGGGTTCTCTCACAAACTGCTTCCATCATCTGCATTTTCCAGCTCTTTCTTCCACAGAGCTGAGTGGGGTTCACAGACCCGAGACCTTTCTGCAATAGCCGAGACATTTAATGTTGTGAATCCTGTCAAGCTGATCTATTTCTGGCATCATTTTCCCTTTCAGGCTCTCTTTTGGCTTCCGGCCTTGGAGAAGTTTGAATGTTTTGACAGATAAATGAAGCAATTTCAGCCATTTTGAGTCTAAGCTTCTGATCTTTTCACAAAAGCAAATAAAATTTCTTTCTGGCAGAACATCACCATGAAAGCACATTAGATAAAATATCACAGAAAGGGACATAGGACTCAGAAATAGGACATCAAAAATAAACTATCACAGACCAACAGCCCTGTATCCTAATGGTAATAACATAAATTCAAAGCCAATAATCTAAAGATTGGTTACTATTCCCGTGAATATTAATTTGCGTACTCTATGTGTCTGCTCCATTGGTGGATCTAAAGAAATGCAAAAGGAAGAGTGGAGGATTAAATACAGTAGAAAAAGCAAACTAAATGTTAGTGACAGAACCATGTCGTTAGAGGTTTCTTCCTTCCCTCTTCTCTCCTGCCCACTGACGTTCGGAAATGTTACTTGAGTGTATCAGCTACAGATTACCTTAAGAACGCTAATTACTTTTTTGTTCATTATGGCATTAAATGTTAGGGATGTTAATTCTCATCATTCCCCGAAATTTCTGACTGAAATTAGAAAGTTGTAAAAAGATTAATTCCTTCAGAGCTTACACAGAATGAATGAGTTACTTGTTTGCTTATTAAAACATCTGTTTCCATACAAAATGAAGAGCTATTTTATCCAGTTCTTCAAAGTATGATGTTGTTATTTTAATGGGGATTGCACCGAACCTGTAGACTGCTTTTGGATAGTATAAACATTTTAACAATATTGATTGTTCCCAGCCAATAACATGATGTATTCTTCAATTTGTTAATGTCTTTTGCTGTTTCTTTTCTTAGGGTTTCATAATTAACTTTGTAGAGGTCCTTCACCTCTTTTGTTAGGTATATTTCGAGATATGTAATTTTCCATGAAGCTACTGTGAAGGGAATTCTGTCTTTGATATAGCTAAGGCAATTTTTAGTAATAAAAACAAAGCCAGAAGCACCACTTCACCAGACTTTATGTTATATTACAAGTCCACAGTGATCAAACAACATGATCTTGGTATAAAAATAGAGATGCAGACATACGGAACTGAATGGAAAACCAAACAATGAAACCAGTCTCTCATAGCCACACAAACTTTGATAAACCAAACAAGAGCATACACTGGGGAAAACAATCCCTATTCAACAAATGGTTCTGGGAGAACTGGACAACCACATGTAAAAGACTGACACTGGACCCTCATCTCTCACCCCTTACAAAAATTGACTCAAGATGGATAAAAGATTTTAAATCTCAGATACGAAATGATAAAAATCCTAGAAGAAAGTGTGAGAAAAACTCCGGAAGATCTCGGCCAGGGGAAAGACTTTATGAAGAAGACATCAGTGCCAATCACAATAACAACAAAAATAAACAAATGGGACTTAATTAAACTGAAAAGCTTCTGCATAGCTAAGGGGACAACAATCAAAGCAAACAGACAACCTTCTGAATGAGGAAAGATATTTGAATGTTGGGAATCTGACAAAGGTTCCACAGAGAACTCAAACTAATCAACAACAACAACAAAGAACAAACAATCCGATCTATCATTGGGCAAGAAACATGAAGAGAATCTTCTCTGAGAAAGACAGAATGGGTAACAAACATGAAAAAATGCTCATCACCCCTATTCATCAGATAAATACAAATCAACAACCCCCCCCCCCCCCCGGGAGATATCAACCGACCCCAGTAAGAATAGCCCACATCACAAAGTCTCAAAGCTACAGATGCTGGCATGAATGTGGAGAGAGGGGAACACTTTTACACTGTTGGTGGAACTGTAAACTAATACAGCCTCTTTGGAAAGAAGTATGACAAATCCTCAAGGAACTTAAATTAGACCTCCCATTTGATCCTGTAATCCTATTACTGGGCATCTACCCAGAAGAAAAAAATCATTTTATCATAAGGACTTTTGCACTAGATTGTTTATTGCAGCTCAATTTATGTTCACCAAAATGTGGAAACAACTCAAGTGCCCATCAACTCAGGAATGGATTAATAAACTGTGGTATGTGTACACCATGAATACTATTCAGCCATAAAAAAGATGGAGACTTTGTATCTTGTGTATTAACCTTGATGGAGTTGAATCACATTCTTCTCCGTAAAGTATCACAAGAATGGAAAACCAGATATCCAATGTACTTTACACTAATGTAAAGCCAGTAGATGATCTAATACACTCCACACAGGAGAAAACTCAATTCAATTCAAGCTGGGGGAAGGGGGAACAAGAGAAAGGGGAAAGGGGAGGAAAGGAGGGGATTGGGGTGCTCCCACTTAATGGGCACAATGTGAGGGTACGTGGCACACCTCCTGGCTGTTGGGCACTACTACAAGAGGGACTCTACCCTAACAAACGCAAATATTGTAACCTAGTTGTTTGTACTTTATACATTAACCTGAAATAAAAAACAAACAAACAAAAACTTCTTAAACACCCTTCAACCGGTACTCACTACACCAGGTTTTGGAGAGAAATCAGTGAAGAAACTATAGCTTTTTACTCACAAGAGAGCTTGTAGTAAAGAAAGAAATTTGTGTGGTGGTCAGAGATGGATTATAGGTAAATAGTGGCAGCACCTTAAAAGTTTCCTTTCCCTGCTGACAAGTTGAGCAGAGAAGTAATGTGAAAAGAGAATGTGAACTTTATTGTCAAGCAAACTATGCTAGATATCAGATTCTACCCCTGAGTTCCTCTGGAATTCTCAGAAAATTATTTCTCATTTATAATAAATGGTAGTTTCCACCATGTAGACCTGTAGTGGTGATTTTTAGAAAATGTATATAAAATTTTTGTCATGGAGTTAGCTCCAATAAAGAGAATAGAACTGGAATAGAAATAGAGAATTTGTTTCTTTTCCTTTCTTTTTCTTTTCTTTTTTTTTTTTTTTTTTTTTTTGAGACAGAATCTCACATTGTTGCGCTGGGTAGAGTATTATGGCATCACAGCTCATAGCAACCTTGTACTCTTGGGCTCAAGTGATCCTCTTGCCTCAGCCTACTGAGTATCTGGACTACAGGCTCCCACCACAATGCCTGGCTATTTTTAGAGACAAGGTCTGGCTCTGGCTCAGGCTGGTCTCAAACCTGTGAGCTCAGGCAATCCACCCGACTCAGCCTCCCAGAGTGCTGGGATTACAGGTGTGAGCCGCCGTACCTGGCCCAAACTTGGATGGGAGAATTTCTTTTCTTTCATTTATTTCATTGCTTCAGCATCTGGGGCCAAGTGCAACAGGCCTCTTGCACCTTTGTCTCTGACACACAGTGATCCCTGAGAGGTAGTAACTTGCTTATATTTACATGTTTTATATTAAAATATTTTCTCATTGTTGCACTTGTCTCTCACAAACACACGCATAAATACTAAATTATTTGAGCTATCACTATTACAGAAACAGAATATATATGTGAAGACACAAACTTTAAACTTTCTAACTTATGTACCACTCCTGTTATATGGATGGAACAAAGTTATCAAATTCCTTAATGATAGAAATTAAGGCCCCCAGCATTTCTAATGAGTTTCATTAGCATCTAAATTAAAATACCTATTCAATAGTTTTGCAGATATTTCCCTAGGATAAATACATGGTGATGCTGGAAGGGAAAAGTCACAACGTTAATATTGAGATTCATATTTAATTTTTCCTTCACAATAGCTATATTTCTGTAAGTAAGGGGATAAAACTTTGACTCTCTTTATCTTTTTATATCTTTGATGTAGAAGTAGGCTACACAATATTTCTCAAAATTTTAGACATACGTATAACTGTCTGCGTTCTTTCTGTCTGTGAACCGTGTTCCTAAGGGAAGAAGTGAACACACACAGAGCTTTGACAGAACACAGACAAATAGAAGCATAGAAAGGTGATTGTGAAGTAACACATTTGACAGAAATCAGAAACTGGGAAGAATACAGAATTACGTTCCATTCTGCATTCAATACTATGCCTGTACAATAGCACAGATAGCCAGTAGGTGAGTCGGAAATAGTGAGAATTATTTCTCATTAAAAAGCAAGTTTGCTTAATGAGATGAATTGTTACTAGGCCCCACCTTTATCTACATCAGATTTTGATTGAGTTGTTTTCCTTTTAAAATCATTCTTGATTTCATGCTGCTTTAGATGCTTGGCTCTGGTAATGTGGAGATGCGGCAAGTTAGCATTTTGGGATCCCAGGTAGTTAAATTAAGCGTGATAAATAAAGATAGTGTTTCATGCCTAAGTCTTTCAGGGTAGATACTTCTCTAGTTTCTGAATTAATCTAAAAATCTAAATATTAAACAATCCTCCTCTAGAACAGCTGTCCCTAACCTTTTTGACACCAGGGACCCATTTCATGGAAGGCAATTTTCCACTTACGAGGGTGGAGAGTGGAGGGCAGAGCTCAGGTGCTGACCCAAGTGATGGGAGTGGCTGTGAACACGGGGGATGCTTCCCCGGCTGGCCTCCACTCACCTCCTGCATTACCATCTGCTTCTCAGCAGACCACGGACTGCCCCCAGTCCAGGGCTGGGCGGTTGGGGACCACAGCTCTACAATGCTGTATCAGTCACTTTACATCCCAGTATCCTTGCCTCATTTATTCATACATAGCCTTATTTCCTAAAGAAAAGACGTAAATGTTTTAAAAGAATAATTTTGCATAACAATTTGTTGTATCCCCATAATTGGGGAGCACAGAATCAATTTCAGAAGAGTATAGAGTGTCTGGTGGTGATGTCAGAGACAAGAGCAGCACACTGGGCCCGGGCAGGTGCTGTAGGTCAGGGCCGGAGAGAATGACGCCCCCTGCAGGTGGGGTCCACACCGTGGACAGCCCAGGGGTGAGTACAGGGTGCAGGTTCAATGCTTCCAGCAGCAGCAGCTAATTTTACTCCACCACAAATAGCTTAATGAAAACTATATGTGAAGACACAAATAAACCTTAGGAGTCAAACAGTAAATGCCTTGATGTCCTATTACTTTATGTGATGACGCACACAGTCAACTTAATGACTCTGTGGAATTCTTTGAAATTGGTGGAAGATCACTGGGCACACATATCTCTTCCTGGTGAGGACACAGAAACAGGCTGTTATTTAGTGGAGACTATAACTCTTCTCATGGTACTGAAGGTCCTTTTACCAGAAAAGCATTAAAAACTTGAGAAAAAAATTAAAAAGCCAGCAAATACTCAAATATACGACCTTTATAATGAATTTCTCTGAGCATATTTCGATGACAATATTTGGAGATATTTCTTAGATCTGTTGGATTATCGCCCACTTAGAGCTCCACAGGGACTTCTCCCCACCTGTGGACACAACCAGTGTTTTGGACCACGTAGAAGCCATGGATCATTTCCAAGATCATGTTGGGGACCTGATGTGGGGTCCATGACGGTCTGATCCAGGTAGTATTTCTCTGCATGGTGTTGGCCAAAAGAAAGGTTTGGAAAAGATGTTTCCAAAACATTTAATCATGCAAATGGACTCACACTGATTTCTCGTGTTCACTGACATACCTAGGTCTATGCTGACAATTATGTCAGAAGTACTCTGCCATCACAGAATGAGGTAACACTTTAAAATAGTATTTTCTTAACTTTGACAGATCCTTTGCCTGTGAAATAGAAATGATCTTTAAAATAGTAAAAACAACACCATCTACATGTCTGTAAGAAATCGATCTCTCTGTTGGCATTAACATGTCATTATGAACCAAAATATAGTAAACTGATGATTAGAATTTAACAAACTTGCGGATTAAATTTAGTACAAAACTCTTGTGTTAGGTCAGTATATCCAATGGTCAGTTTTCCTGCTTTATTTAGAGTGTCTATTTTTTTTCCGATAATTTCCAAATAGAACTGCTAACGAATGCCTTCATTTCCGTTGCTCCCCCTTGGAATTTTAATTATACTATTTAACTGCTATGAGCTTTAGTGTGGAATTTTATTTCTGTGAACCTTTTCAGTGTAAGTGTCAAGACGATGCTTGTATGTATCTCAGATTTCCAACTAACAGGTATAGATTTTTGTACATTTAAAATTACATAAAACTATCATATTTTTTAGCTGAAATATGCCTATTAAAACATAATGTAATTCACCAACTTTTAAAATATTACAACTTTTGTAAGGGCAATTGTAATTTTCCCCAGAGAACAGATTATTATATATGATAAATTTTATTTTTAATATTCAGTTCAATAAGGTAAACAACTTGGGAAAATATTTTTCAAATGCAATTTGAAGCAAAGCTGGGAATAAACAAATGTACACGTTATTAACTGTCTCTTATGCAAGTCACTGTTACTGGCTGCAGGGAGGGTTAATGTTATGAACACAGAGCTACTTCTTTCTAGAATTTTACAAGGTGATGAGAGCTATAAAGTCAAACCCAGCCACATTGAGATTTCCTTTATATAATTGTAAATAAGTAGGTGATGTGAAGACGTATAAATACAGTTTAGTGGAGGTTTAGTGAATGCAGACCAATTTTTCATCAATAAATCAGAAAAGACTTAAGAAGCAGGAATTCCTGAGGCGTCTTTAGGATGGATAGATTTGTGCAGATAGAGATGGAAATTGGTGGAGGAGGCATTCCAACTCTGAGACAGTATATAAGAAAAATAATAAATGAGGACATTCTGGAGTACACTGAGAGAACAATAAACTGCTGAGGATATGAAAATGGGACAGAAGCTGGAACATTAAGGTAATTTAGATTCAGTGAATGTTTTTAGTTTATTGATGCAGCTAATGGTTCTCTCCCTGTGCTGGATTATATATGTGGAAAATTTAGGAACTTTCCTTTAGCAATTTCTGTAATTCTGGACCTGGGACAAATTAGATGATTGAACAGATACACAGTTAATAAGGGTACAAAAGATTTTTGGCCCAAAATATGTTTGTTTTCAACATTCTTATAAAATAGCTTGCATTTCCATACATCCATTTGTGCCTTGTGTGTGTCATACTTACATTGTCATACTTACTTACATTGTCATTGTCATACTTACATTGTTGGCATATACGAGCGCATGAGTGCAGTGTTCTGCCTTACTTCTTAGGCCACAGGCAAGCTTGGAATGTTCTTCATACGCTTCACAAAACTGAGCATAAACAGACTGTAACTGCAGAGTAACTATTTGTTGATTATTTGGCCCCAAAATCCATCAGAAATGATGATATTAAATGGAAGAAATGCACGTCTGGCCTCTCTACTTTTGCTAATGGAAAGAAGAGAGTTCCAAATTAATACCAGTCAAGCCTTGGGCTATAGATCTTTTAAAATCTAGATCATTCAAAGCACTAGAGGTAACAATTCTTGTGAATTTATCATGTGGGATTATATAGATACTTTCTTCCTTTTTTTATGCCAAATTTCTATAATTTTTTTGCTGAAATTTCTTCTAAATTCCGTGTGTATATTTAAATTAATGCTTGTACATGTATATGTCAAAGGCAGCCATGTCCTAGGTCAGACCCCTTTTGGCTTCCCTAACAATTAAAAGAAAAGTAGTACAAAGGCAGATAATGACTTATGGTTGTAAAGCTAGCACTGTGGGAGGCCAGGGGTGAGGATGCCTGATTGAGCCCAGGAGTTCCGCACCAACTTGAGCAAGAGCCAGAGTCCATCTCTACAAAACAGAAAGATCAGCTGGGTGTAGCAGCCGGTGCCTGCAGCCCCAGGTACTGGGGAGGGTGGAGGACGGTTTGAGTCCAGGAGTTTGAGGTTGCCATGAGCTACAATGACATCATCATACTCTAGACCAGTGGTTCTCAACCTTCCTAATGCCATGACCCTTCACTACAGTTCCTCATGTTGTGGTGACCCCCAACCATAAAATTATTTTCGTTGCTACTTCATAACTCATTTTGCTACTTTTATGAATCGTAATGTAAATATCTGATATACAGGATGTATTTTCATTGTTACAAAGGGGTCACGAACCACAGGTTGAGAACCACTGCTCTAGACTGTCTCAAAAATAAAAAATAAAAAAGGATAGCAATGTATGTAATACACGGTGAGGTGATAAATAAACAATTTCAATGAGGCTGAAATAGTAACAGTTTTACATGGTGTTGTCTAGCCTTCCTGTAGAAAGCATAGTCTACAATGTCAGGAATAAAAAGTATGTACCTAGATGCATTATTGGCAAAACACAGATCTTTACGATCCACAAAAAAAGTTAGTTTTTTTTTTTTTTTAATTAAGTTTATTTATTTTTGTATTTTTTTGTTGTTGCAGTTTGGCCAGGGCTGGGTTTGAACTCGCCACCCTCGGTGTATGGGGCCGGCACCCTACTCTCTAAGCCACAGGCACCACCCAAAAGGTTAGTTTAAAAACACATAGAAATTGGTACCTTAACAGGATACATAGTCACCAACAGTACCTATGGAAAATATTTTAATGACCATGTTAGGCTGCAAAGAAAAGAATGTGTCGATTTAAGGTCTATTACCATGGGAATACCATAAATAAATAGAATTTAGAGATACAAATGTTATTAAAATAAAAATTGAGTTTAGAGAGCCTCAATAAACTTTGTTTCATGCTTGCCATCAAAAAATAAATAGATGAAAACTGAGAAGACCACAAAAGAAACAAAAAAGTTTGGAAATTCAAAAGGAATTTCTAATTTACTTATGAAGTAAAGAAATCATGATGAAGGAAAAACAATCAAAGCATCTTAAAATTTGTTAATTACTGTTGCAAAGGTAACTAACAAAGAAATATTTAATAGATGGCCTTAAACATGTTACTTAGAAAACAGATAAAGCATTAAATTATTTGCCGAGGCACCGAGTTTAAGAATTCAGAAAAAATGTTAACATCTCCAAAAAAAAAAAAAAAAAAAAAAAATCCAAAATGAGTTAAAAAATGAAATAAAGAGGCAGAGATAAGTGAAATGGAAAATGGAAATAACTATTGCAATCAAAAACTTGTTTTGTGTGAGGGGGGAGCTAAAATCAGACTAAACAAAAAACCAAAACAAATATAAAATTGACAAAAAGACCCATGACAATGCTGAACAAAATAATAATGAAATAAAAATTAAGGGGTCATTAAATAATAATAGAAATAATTAAGTGAATATAATAATGAATAGGATAATAGAGAACTCTTTTATTCTTAGAACAAAAACTAGAGATTAAAACATTATTTTATAGGAAAATATGAAATCTATAACTTAAAGGGAAAACGTAGTCCACGTGAGCATACTGCTATCATGGTTACAACCAAGTTTCCTCCCCAACATGTGTCTTCACGAATGTTTCACTAGGTAATCCTTTCACAGTCTCTTGGGAAGTTACAAGTTGAGTCCCAAACCAGTTGTGTGGCTATTAGGAAGACACCTCAAAGACTGCATTTAAATTTGTTTATGCCTCTGGTGACCTTGATAAACACAAGTCAGTGTCAGGAGAGTTGCAGAAACCAGAGTACACAAGACCAGAGAATGAATGAAAAAGGAAGACTCAGACATGATAGTGGCCATTGTTCAAAGACATTTGCTTGGAAAAAAGGAGAGAACGCAGACAGCTGGGGAGTTTAATAGAAAGTGAGTGGGTATTTTTGCTATTTTTATGTATTTGTTTAGATAGAAAGTGAGTGGGTATTTTTTGCTATTTTTATGTATTTATTTAGATAGAGGACATTCGTGAAGGTGAAATTACTTGGCTTGAGTAAAATGGAAGTGAACGTTTTGGAGTTTTAGTAATCACAGAATTGGGAGGCTAAAAAACTGACGACAACGTACGCAGCAAAAATATCACCCACTATGGCAAGATTTAAGATGGGGAAAACCTGTGATCTACGCAGAGTTGGGATAACTGCCATGTGGTTGAGGGGGACCAGCCAGCTGCTGGGTGTAACGTTGAATGGCTGATCAGTTTAGCTTCCGGTAACCAAAGTTTCCTTGTGGTTTTTGGTTTTAGTTTTGTTTCAATGAGTGTTGCCTGGTGGGTGAGGAAGATGCTAAACCCACCTTTTGATCCTGGGCTCAGGGCTTGAGAGATTCCTGCTCAGGAAAGTGTGGACAGAGGAGCTTTGATCTCAGGAAAGGAAGGAGTTTGTAGAAAAACAAAGCAGTAGAAGGAGAATTCAGGTGCTAGAAATCAAAGCCCTGTTTCCTTAATAATACTTGAACTGATATTTTTGAAGTTCTTATAACTTCAGATACCCTTGTATCAGCAGAAATTCTTTATTGCCTTCAAAGCATTTTCGCAGCACCTCTTTAAAGATTATGGCACTTACCATGAAGCTGTCATTTCAGAAATTCATTACCAATATCACATAACTGACAAACATATTTCAGTAATCCATACTTTGCGTAGAAGAAGACTTATGATTACGAATACTGGCCTCCAATAAAATCAAGTTTAAAACCTAATGGTGTCCTTGAGGAGAGACCATAAATTTTATCTTTGAAATATTTTTAAGACTTCACTTGTCTTAACCAAAAGCAGAATATTCCTCACCAGGACCACATACTGCCCCCCACCCCACCTCCTCATACACACCACAACAGACTCAGCCTAACAGAATATTGTAACAACAGTCATTATTGAATATTTGAATGGCTTCATACATTTTAATAGCTGCCACATCCTTAATATCTGAATTCTAGCAACAAATGTGGATGCTGCTCTCTCTGATGTATTTCTTGATTTTCAAATAGATTTTTGTCTTCCCTCACTTACCTAAAATATGATTTATCCTTGAAAATTATTTTCTCTCTTTTGTTAATTTGTCCTGCAAGAAGGACAATATCTATAAGTGTGTGTGTATATATACATGCATGGTCTGAGGTGTGACTCTGACTTCTATGTCTTTTGCTATAATTTTTAACCAATGAGTTTGACGTGTGCAGGAGCCACCATAATGGCTAGGGTATCTGTAATGTTTTGAGGAGCTGGATTAGCTCCTAGGTCTAACATTTGGTATTTATGGCATTTGCTCAATTTTTGTGACCACATTGAGCTTCAGTTTCCTTATCTATAAAATGGAGGTTATAATACAAACCATACTTTTGGGCATTAAATGTTAGGACAATTAAAAAGAGCCCAGAACTGCACATGAAACCAGTGAAGTCCTCAATAGAAGCTATTGTTGGCTTTGTCTGTAAAGTAAATCTTAAAATAGTCGAGCACAGTGGTGGGCACTTGTAGTCCCAGCTACTTGTGAGGCTGAGGCAGGAGAATCACTGAAGCCCAAGAGTTGGAGGTTGCTGTAAGCTGTGACAACATGGCACTCTACCTAGGGTGACAATGTGAAACTCTTATCTCAAAAAAAAAAAAAAAAAAAAAGAAAAAAAGAAAAAGTAAAATCTTAATCAAAATTATTTGTATTTTAATTGAATGCTACAATTTACTTAAATATGATTTTGGTCTCCAGCATGTGCTTGCTGATCACTCACATAAAAATGTTTATTACAATAGCTACATTTTTGTATCTACTCTTACATATAGTTGCTTTCATGGTTTCCCAGGGTCCTTAGAAGAAAAACTCAGTACCTTCTCTCAGAACTAACACCCCCTTGATTTTTACTCCTCAGCCATGACAGTTAACAAATAGTGCAAAATACAAGTCATGTAAAAGAGTCATTAGCTAAAATATTAACTAAAAGTGTTTAATATTTAAACTGTGAAAAGGCAATTATGTAAGATGTAAGCATATATTCTGCAAATAAAATTTTCAGAATTTCAAACAATGGCAAGCATCCCAGATCAAAAACTTTAGATGTTCACTGATTGTCCTTGAGAGCTGATGACTTCAAGGTCAAGTATCAGTGAAGTATTTATGAGTACTGATTTGGTCCAAAAAGAAGGCTATATAATACAATCCTTGATATTTTCCACTATGTGCATAGAAAAAAATATTTTATACCATCTCACCTTTAAATAATGATGATACCTAGAACTTAAAAATAAAATAACATGTATGCTGATTATAATTGTAAATAATTCAAATTTAAGCTTATTCAAAATCCAAAATAAAATGTATTATGTAATACATTTTACTATTTGGACAGAAAAATTGGTAATGTGCATTATAAAATCCATGGGGCAGTGTGGGGTGCAGTCATTTAGTGAGGGGTATAGAGCAATGTGTGCAGAAGAAGAACTCACACAATCAGTGCGTGTGAAGTATCTCTGTAGGCTCAGAAATCGACCCTTTTTTTTCAGGTTCAGGAACCATCTCTTCATAGTCCTTGTTTCAAATGTGCCATTCTCAGCTAATTTCCTATCTTTGCTATGAGAAAAAGGTAGCAATTTTTTATTTCTCACAATGCCATAGCTCTGTACTGTATTGAAACAAAATAGATGTCTGGGCTCCTCAGTTCCCTAATACAATATATTTAATGCTGGTCCTGCAATTAATCACAGGACTGCACCATCAGTCATGCCAACAGTGAACACTGCCTCTGAACGACTTTCTCCAAGGTTATGACTTGCTTCATTGATGATGATTACCAATGCAGGTTTTACCAAGTGTTTAAAGAAAACTTTGGGCAACTATTTTATTTTCTTGTTAAGTTTATCATTGAAAAACGAATGGCATAAATGCAGAATAGCAAAATAATGAAGTTATTTCTTGAAATCTTTAAGCCAGAATGAAAGCATTAGTAGAAGATGGTTTCCTTCAATGCTGCCTGCACTCCTGCCTCTACACGCCATCATTAGGGGAAGATAGGGGAAGGGCAGGCTAGCAGAGAGAGCAAAGCAGTCCCATTAGCATGTCAGTCCCTTGTCTCTCCCAAATTTAGAGTAAACTGGGAATGCATGATGTAGCTATAGTAATTGGGGGCAAAAGAGGATATTGACAGGAAGGGCTTATTGACATTATGGCCCATGGCTCCAACAGTCTCCAAAGCCCATGGAGAAGATAGCTGTGGCCATCACCGAGGTCTGCTCAGTGACCTGAGGTACAAAGGCCAGAAGTGGCACCATGGTTGGACCACCTGTAGGGCTCAAGCACAAGTATCAGTAGGTCAGCATGTACTGTCTAGAATGCTTCATTCCATGTTCCTCTTGCAAAAAGATACTCAGCATTATTCTTGAGACCCAATCTCAGGAGATCTTTTAAAAGTGTTCTCTCATTAGACTAATCCATGTGCAAGTTCTGGAGTTTATTGGGGCATCTGGTCAATCTCACATAGAAGATAGAGGGCCAGAGAGTAGCTGAAACAGAAGAAATGGGAACACGGACCCAAGCAAGTCCCCATATGTCCCAAGCACTGGAGCAGGATTTGGATGAAGGAAATCAGTTGAAAGGGGAAAGAAGGATCCAGAGCTGTGGCCCAGCCTGCCCAGGACTGAGGTAGAGGATTCAGCACTATTTACAAAAAGAACACCAAGAATTTCTTGTTCTTACAGGGGACATGTAAGCAACTTCTTTTGGAATCATTTCTCTCCCCTAGAAATAGGTAGTAGCAAAAAGAAGAGTGACAACAGTGATAAATTATTAACCACCACCACCACCGAAGTTAAATTAAAAAAAAAAAAAAATGCCCCAACAAGAAGGGGATTAGTCCTATTAACTGCCAAAAAGGGAGGCATCTGTTTATTTTTGCAGAAGAAGTGCTACTTTTATGCCAACAGCTCTGAGATCATGCAAAACAAGATCAAAACACTCCAAGAAGATCTAGAAAAGAGAAGAAAAGAAATTCTAGAAAACCCCCCGTGGACGGGCCTACATGGTTTTTTACCCTACCTTCTTCCCCTGCTACCCTTATTTACCCTTCACCTTTGGGCCCTGTATCCCAAAAAAAAGGTTAGAGGCAGTTAAATCAGATCTAGGTCCAATACCACTGGCTCATTAACCAAAAATTTAACTATTATTCTTCACCACCCTCCATAGCACCAATGACGGGTAAGATTCCCAAAGCGGGGACAATCTAAGACAGGATATGGAAAGGCTGCACGGTGGACTACATTCATAGTACCCAAAGATGGGTAAGATCACTCTGCATTCAGTCAACCTAAGACAGGGACCAAACTATTGATGTTTGTATCCCCATGATGGGTAAGACTGAAACTGCAAAAGCAGGCAACCTAAGACAGGGGCTATGTTTTTCCGCCATACAAAAAACAAAAGAGGGAATTGTTGGGCCCTGCCATGTGCCTGAGGCCTAGTGCAACTTCCC
>CAUYPK010102335.1:0-14718 GCA_963574355.1 Loris lydekkerianus | reverse complement strand
TCCTTGGCCCTTTCCCCATAGTCTTGTGCTATAGTTGGGTTATAGCCTTCATGTGAAAGCTATAATTTAGCTTCACAGTAGAGCTGAGTACATTGGATACTTTTCTTCCATTCCTGAGATCCTTTGCTAAGAAGAATATGTTCCAGCTCCATCCATGTAAACATGAAAGAGGTAAAGTCTCCATCTTTCTTTAAGGCTGCATAACATGACTTAAGATGATTTGCAATCAAATCAGCCTTATAAATATAATTGGTGATTATTTACATGCTATAAATCAGGAGACACTATTATCTACTACATGCTATTCCATCATGGAACATTATTTTGAACCTATGAATGAAGGTTCCATGGGTCCCAACTTTACTGGAACATTTAGCACCTCACTTAATCCATGTTCCAATTCTAAGTCTCAGTATTACCCAGAGTGACCTGAGTATAAACAACTAAGCAGATCATCCTAGATGTATCTGCCACAAGTCCTCTAAGAAGCTTGACATAACCTCCATGTAAATTTCCTGCATCTATATGCAAGTTTAGTATTATCCTAATCTGGAGGATTCTATGTCAGAAAGTACAAATGCTAATGCTTTCTTTAAATTAGTTTAAAAAAAAAAGTCTGAAATTCTGAGACTGCTTTGTGAAAAGCATGAAGACTGAAGGAAAGTAGCTTTTGTCTGATATTTTGTAAAAAGAATAATTACTATGGAAAGTCATTCTTTCCTGAGGAAAGAGGAAAGACTCTTTCAGGTTTTTGCAATCAACTCTTGATGAATGAAGTAATGATGGTGCGTCATGAAAGATGGATGTTGACAAAAGCCAAACTTTCTCTGCTGGTTGCTGAGAATTCAGTGATATGGACTTAAATGTTACCAGCCTCAAGAAAAGCAGTATCCAGAGAGTGACTGTGGTTGAAGAGAACACCTTTAGTGAAGTGTGGTGATTGGGCTCAGCCAGTTTTTCTAGTCAATAAAATCCATACATATTCCGAGAGAGGAGGAATTTTGAGTGAGGCCACCTCATCATGGTTCTGGCAGGATGCAAGGGCTGCCTTTATCTCATGGTAATTTGGAAGAAACATCTGTCAAATGGATTTCCTGTGTCAAAATTTTTGTAAAAGTGAGTTGAAACCATTTCTGTTACAGTCATGTATTGCTTTATGACAGAGACAAGTTCCAAGAAATGTGTCTGGAGACTGTAATTATGCAAATCATAAACCTAGATGGTATAGCTTACAATACACCTAGGCTTTATGGTATAGCCTCCTGCTTCTAGGCTACAAATCTCTGCAGCATGTTACTGTACTGAATACTATAGGTACTTAGAATACAAAGGTAAATATTTGTGTAGCTAAACAGAAAAGATACCCCCAAATATGATATTATACTACCATGCCCCCACCATTATATACGTGGTACATGACTTTACTATTCTTTAGCTTTCAGGTCTTCTCTAGTTCTGTGTTAGGGTTAATTTCCCCATCTGTTTCATCACAGGCTTTGAGGTTGGTCCAATCTTGTAATGAAAGTATCCAAGAATTCCAAAGCCAGTAGCTTAAAATATTAGAAGTTAATTATTAAGCACACCTTAATAATCCTTCCTTCTTATAAGAACTACATTTTTGTAATATAATTATAACAAAATTCTAACATTATATCTTAGTTTTACTAAGTCAACCTTTTGCTTTCTAGAAAAAGAAATACATGTATATTTTTTGTGAATCCTGAACTTCTTACTGGAAGCAGGTTATTTGCACCTGACTTTCCCTATATGTAAATTCTAGCCTGCTTAGACACTATCCTATTGTATACTACCTGTATTCGTTTATTTATTTATTCAAAAATATCTATTGAGCTCTTACTATTTACCAGACACTCTGACAGGACACTCTCAGACACTCTCAAAGCCAGAGAGAAGATAAGAGTAACGCAGAAATGGGCAGTTTCTGTTACAGCTTTTACATGGAGCTTCCACCTTCACTCATGACCCTTTTTAGCTCTCTATCCCCCTGCCACCTATAGGATTGACTGTTTTTGGAAGGTCAATGGAGATGCCTCAGAGGACAACCTTCCCTGGAGTCTGTGACTCAATTTCCCACACCATTGCTCTTAACACACTGGATGATAAAATGAATGTCATTTCACCACAGTGATGCCAACCTTGCTGCATGTTCACTGACCTTGCCAGCCCACAGTCATCCCCTCCACAGCCTCCTTCCCACACGCGCTTGCATTGTCTTTGTTGTCTATACTGACAAAGCCAAAGTTAAACCTCTACCTCATTCAAAACAAGTCATTCAGGAGCAAGCTGATGCTAAAGCAATTTTCTATCATTTTCCTTACACATTTTTGGCGTTTAACAGGGAGGGTAAAAATAAAAACTTTGCACTAGGCAGTAAAACTCTTCACAACTGAATATTCACGTTGTTCATGGATCAGCAAATACCCCAGTTTGTCTGTAATTGAAAAAAACATTTGGCACATTTCTATTAAAAAACCTTCCCCTTCATGAATGTTTAAACAAATTAACTTGAAAAAGAAGCACTGATATGCATATCAAAAACAATTCTTAAACCTGGAGTCAACTAAAGCATGGAAAAATCAGTGTGCTGGCAGGTATTCTTTCTGAATTTCACACTAACATTTTCCATTGCACTCTCCCCTCCTTCTAAGAAAATGCATTTGTTTTTGTCTTTGATGCTCTTAGAGCTCTGGTCATTGCTAAAATACTCTTGGTTCCCTAAAACCAAAGTGACTTTTCATGACCATAGTAAGATTAAACTGGGCCATCCTGTTAGACTAATAAACTTAGGGTTCTCTCACTGGTAATTAATGGCATTCTGTGAATGCCCATGAAAGGATTCATCTGAAGTGTATTATCCAGTGAAATAAGTTCTACTTTCATAATTACAGTGTTGCTCACTTATGAGGACAGAAAGATTCTAATGTCAGTTCTATCTCCAACTAGTCTGTGGCTTTGGGCAAATTGCCTCACTTCTCAATAGCCTTTACTCTCTTTACTTGTAAAATTGAGGCAGGATGTCATCTAAATCCAACAATCCTAAGAAGCAGCCATTGTGTTTTGTTTTTTTAAACCCTCCTACTTAAATTAGCATGTGTAGACACAATTTAAAAATCTCAAAAGTCATGCATCAAAATAGATATGAGTGCAAGGTATAGAATTTCTTGAGCTACTCTACAAATAGACAGAAGAAATCTATATATTCTCAGTTTTAGGGCAAGCATGTCCTCTGGAAACACAGAATCTTTCCATTCATATCTCCTTTAAAAAATAGGAACAATAATGACAAACTTTTACTCCTATAACCCCCTGAGTTTCTGATGCTAAAGCTAGGATTTTATACACTGCAGCCTGTGTCTCATTAGTGCGTCAGCTCCATACTCCAGACATCTTCTTTCTAGGATGCATATTCTGAAGTCATCAGCTTTTAATGAGGCTTCTCAACCCCAATTGAGATAAGGAAAAAGGAAAAAAAAAAAAAAGGGAGGGAGGAAGGAAGAAAAGAAGAGGAAGGGAAGGAAGGAAGGATAGAAAGAGACTAAGGGAGAGAGACAGACAGAGAGAGAAATGGAGGAAAATAGGAGACAGAGACACACAGAGAGAGAAAATGAAAGAAAAAAGGAGAAAAAGAAAGGTAAAAAACTTGACTTTTCAGACTTTAGAAAAAGCATATTGGTTAACAGCTTTTACAACCACAGTTATAGCAAAAATGCTACCCACACCAATAAATAAACAGAATAAAACAATTTTTGATACCCTCTAACATTCTTCCTCTTGACCTAATTTGCTATCAGTCCTAACTTTTATCTTTTTATAAACAAAAATTATTTTACTATAATAACTTTTGAGTATCTTCTTACTAAGAAGAGAAAACATTTTGAACTTTTCATTTTTTATTTTGAAACAGAGTCTCACTCAGTTGTCCCAGACTAGAGTGTTATGGTGTCAACCTAACTCACAGCAAACTCAAACTCCTTGAGTCAAGCAATCCTCCTGCCTCAGACTCCCAAGTAGCTGGGACTATAGGCATCCACCATAACACCAGGATTTTTTTTTTTTTTTCTATTTTTGATAGAGTTAGGGGTCTCATTCTTGCTCAGACTGGTCTCGAACTCCTGAGATCAAGGGATCCTGGTGTCTTGGTCTCCCAGAGTGCAAGGATTGCAGGTGTGAGCTACTGTGCCAGACCTTCTGACTTTTTTTGATCCAGAAAAGTATTTAGGAATGGACTAGCCTAGACCACTATGAACAAATGAGGAAGGCAAGGCAGTGGTTATCTGGGAGAGTTGGGCCTCATTCCCTTTCTTTCCTACCTACACCACTATAACACCCAGTCCCACCAAATACCCACTATTTCCTTTTGTTATGCTTATTTTTTCCATAAACTGCCAGCAAAGTCAAGTCATAGAGTATGTGCAGATGGGAAGAATGTATTACAAGTGAGAGGAGGAATTAATCAATCCTACATTAACTTGTAGTCATAGTGAGTTAGGAAACAATGGGTCTTGCTTGATAATGAGTCATAAGACCAGAACTAAGGTCTCTGATAAAATAGGAGGTGGGAGAGAAGCAGGGCAAAACCAGCTAGAACCAAAATGGCCATAAAAATGATCTCAGGTTACCCTCTCTGCTTGTTATATGCTGCTTGTAGATTAGCATAGTAAAAACCCTTTCACCTGAGCCATGACAGTTTACAAATGCCATAGCAACTCCAGGAAGTTACATCTTGCCATTTAAAAGGGAAAGAGACCCTTCATTCCAAGAACATCTCCCCTATCTCAGAAATTATATGAATAATTCTCCTTCTGCTTAACATAAAAGTAAATAAAAGACATAAAGTAAGACTCCTGAAACTCATGAATTGTTATTCCCTGTTGCTCTGACAGCCACTGCTATTCTAGCCACTTGCTCTATATAGCAAGTCTTTCTGCTATTTCTTTGATACTTCAAGAAAAAACTTTTTTTTTTTTTTTTTTTGCTTTATTGTGTTGGGTTGCTCTTGAATTCTTTCCTGCATGAAGCCAAGAACCCACTTGGCCTTCAAGTTGGACTTGTTTGGGGCAACTTTTCTGCATTAAGAACAGAATGAGAGTCATGCTGAAAAGTTGTAACAGAGGTAAAAAGATAGATAAGGGATGGTAAATAAACATTTGAAAGCTACAGAAAATGATCCACAGGGTTTTTACTTCTAAGTTATCACAAGCTCAATGCCTGTAAGGTCAGCTGGCTGCAGTAGCTTTTGTATTGATGCAGATATTTTTGGGTGAAGCAGTTCTTTCTCTAGAAAATTGCATTTCTATTTTGAGCTCTTTCTCTTTCTCCCTCTCTCTGTCCCTTCTCCTTCTCCTTTTCCCTCTCTCTCTTTCTACTTTTCTCACTCCCTTATGCACTCCTTCCCTCCTCTAACCATTTCCCAGATAAAATTGTGTAATTTTCTAAATTACTCTGATTTTATTATACTATGACAATAATGGGAAAATTTACAGTATTAACTTTTAAAATGTTCAGAAATTGATTGCTGTTTTCTTCATTCTATTTTGTTACCTCTCTTTCAGAGATAAGTATTGTATCTCTAGAATCCACCACTCATGAGAAATGTATAGTCCAGATGAATGGAAAAGAGATAGACATAAAAAATTTAACATTTCTGCCAATCAAACCTTTTATTTCCAAACAGAAATAATTACAGTGATGGTCAGTGGGGACATCTGAGCAATTTACAGAGGTCTAGCAGTGGTTCCTATCAACATGGTTTTATATTCAGGGCAAGGCATAAAACTCAAGGTCCTGAAGCTTTGCCTATAATCTTTATTTCATTTTTAGATGTTATGCTGTAAAAAAATCTAAAAAGGGAATACATAAAGAGTTATAGAGGTGGGTAAAACATGGTTTGAAGTCATATGGCATTTCTTGACAGGGCATGTTCCTAAGGATATGCAGAGAATAACAAACGCCATTTGAAGTAAGTACACTAGAGATCGAAAACCCAAGTCAACTTTCCTGAGTGTCATTTGATTAGCTTTCTTATATAGATGGAGGTTTAAACAATGCTGGGATTCTGAGTGTAGAGGTGCCTGGGAACACAGCAAGAAATGGGTTCCTCCCACCAATTTCATTCCCATGGTTTTACAACATTATCTTTTCACATCTTCCTGTGTTTTCGCAATAATCCATAACTGAAGCAATGTCAGAGAAAATGTGACTGATTGTGGGGAAGCACCCATGCACATTCACATGCAGTAAGCTATTTTTCTATTCCCGTTCCAATTTGTCCCACAGTAGTAGCTTCAGGCAAATACCAGTATCCTACTGCCAGTGTCTGGTAGGGAGATGGAAACAAAAGTTCTGAAGCTTGAGGCAGAAGCTCTGCCCAGGTAACAAACAACTCAATGGAGTCTAGTCGCTGTTTCCATAAACAGAGGAATTTCTCCCAATTTTGCCATGACGTTTATTCAGCTTTCTTGAGACAGATTAGAAAAGAGGCCTAGATGTATCTGAGAATTAGGTTTAGGAGAAATTGAGGTCATTTTCTGCATTCCTTTCCCTTTGTTTTGTCCATACTGAGCAGAACAGAATATTTATGCATTATAATGATGCATGTTAACTCATACAACTCAGTGTAAACTGCTGACTTCCTCACTAATTTAGTAGGTTGTACCTTCCCTAGCACCTTTTTTGTTTTTTTTTTTTTTTTTGAGGTTAGGTAACTAGTTGGCAGCTGTTATAATTTAAATGGATGTGCATTGAGCACATACCATGTGCTGTATATTTATAAAGATAAGTAAAGTTATGCCGCTGTAACAAACAGCAAGTAAGTCTTAATATAACAACAAATATTTTCAATTGTATATAAAACTAGTGCATGGTACCCCATGATTGCATTAATGTATGTAGCTACAATTTAATTAAAAAACAAAACAAAACAACAATAACAAAAAAAAAAAAAAACGGAGCCTGCATAGCCCCTATTTTTTAACATTTTAAGTTTCATTAACATTTGACTGATTTGTTTCAGTACCTAAAAATCCTGTTTTTGACAGGACTGCCCTTTGTTTCTTAACCTTTTGGAAGGCACAGGTTGCCAAAGCATCCTCAAACAACAATATTTATATGACATTCAAATAAATTTCAAATGCTTAAAGGCAGACTTATTTACTATTCAAGTTTTCTTTAAGGCATTTCAGCTGCTTTACATTAGTGAGGCCAAGATCTTTCCTTGGAAAGGATACTTTATAAAGTGTCTAGTCTTAATCAAATGAGTATCTGAATTTGTTTCTATGACTAAAAGGATCTCGTTTTTTTCCAGTGCTGCTGCCCACTAAGAAGCATCATATCTAGCCTGAGGAAGTGACGCACGCATGTCAGATCTCAAGCACTCTTTTGCCCTTCCTTCCCTCTTTTGCACTAGGTATTATAGATTATTTCAATCTGACTATTAATAGTACTCTTGACCAGAAAAAGCTACCTCAAAAATACTGAATGACCATTTCAAAGGAATGCTGAATGATTGTTTTAACCCAATATATGAAGGAAAACAAAGATATAATAATAGTACAATAAAAGTACATTTAATTGAAAATGTCTAAGTTATGAACTTTGGAGGCATTTGGAGGAAAGGTAGATGTCTGAGACTAAGGGGGCAAATTGAAGTTAAGTAAATAATAGGGTGCTTGGATTATCTTGGAGCAACACCTCTACAGAAAAAGTAATTTACTTAATGAATTTGGCTATGCCAAATAAATAGATTCTAAAATAATCTTTCAATTTTCTGTTTTATTTTGACTACTTATAAAATCCAAATATGAGGGCATTTATCCAGCCATCCAGTATCGTTGCTATAAATATTCTTCATGATTAGCACAGCCTGTCTTACTTCTGCGGACCATGCCGTGATTCCCAATCCAAGCCTGAAAATAAGAAAATCAAGGGACCATATTGCTTGCTTAGGGATACTTAAGTCTGTTGACATTTCTTTTAAATACACTGTCTGCTTTTCCTGTCTTTTTTCTTATGATACCTGAAATGCATTTTATTGATGCAATTTCTAGATGAATTTCTCTATTACAATCATGAGATTATACTTTAGAACTCCCTTGAAGGAAAATGAACACACACACAGTTCCAATATCTACTGAGAGACTTTTAGACAGGGAGGATTTCTTTTTTTTTTTCTTTCTTTTTTTTTTTTTTTAATAGAAAATCAGCCTCATGCTGCTTTCCCTAATCTACCCTTCAGCCAATATCTCTCAGTCTATTGTCCAATATAGATTGAAAGACCTTGGGGAAGGGAATGTTGCTGAGTTCACGAGATTTCTGGAGTTTGCTTAAGCTAAAAACAAACTATTGATAGATTACCTTTAGCTCCTGGACAATCCCTTTTGCATTTGTGTTTTTGTCTGTAGCATATTCTGTCACTCAATATATTAAGAAAATATTATTAATGATTTTTTTCACTAATAATTTTATCTTTTGGCAGAATGAAGAGTAGCTCTTTTAGGGTACAGGATCCACTGAGTTGCCACTGACCCATTGCCTGAGGATCTGCAATGAAACCAGCATCAGGGACAGTAGATAGCATCTCAGAAGGGGAAATGACACATCTAATAACCAACAGGAATGGCTAGTAATTAGCTGAAATGACAATAATTAACAGAAATGACAAGTCTAATACATTTTCACTTAAGTGTTGTCATATGGCATTTTGAGTTTTTAGCTTTCCATTTTAAATATTAATCTCAGTGGAGTTTACTTTAGATGAAGAGTCATATCAAGTATGGTGATGGAAATAATTCTATACACACACCCCATCGAATTATGTTTTATCTATTTTAATTATGCTATGATCAGTAGAAAGTGGTTTAAAACCTCACATTGTCCTCATAAAAATATATTCTTTTTGTGTGTACCTAATTTCTGCAGCTCAGAAACATTCAGGCTCAGAGGGAAAGTGGTTGTTTTTAATTTTTTTTCATATCTTCAAAGATAAGAAGGTCTCACCCCTCTGCTCTTTCCCCCTCTTCAGCAATAGACAAAGAAGGTTAAATCTTATTAGCATGTCCTATACAGCTAATTGTAACCTAAGTGACCTGTCATGGCACTAAATGCCTACTAGAACTTTCTCTGTACTTGCAAGATGGAAATTTTTAATCAATGCTTTTATGCATGCATCTGATTTGGGAAGTTCACTGCTTTATGGATATGAACATTGTGATCTTGTAAATTGATCTACATAATGGGATTTTGTGTGTGTGCGTGCATATATCTATATAGATATGGATGTGTGCAAGTGTATTCTAAAAGGAAATATAATACATGAAATGTTAACTTTAATGGTATGAAATGCATTAAATTCAAACTACCTTGCATGTGTATGCAGATGCATTATGTCTCTATAATTGTGCTCTGCAGGGGTTTAAGGCAGAAAAAAATTCATCATATACTTTGATGTACCATGCTAAATAAGAGTGCAGCATGATACTATTCTAAGCAATAAATAAGACTCAAGGAAAGCAAGACTTATGAAGCTTTTAAGGACATCCCTTAGCAAAACTGCAATGAAACTAAAATCCTACTCAGGGACATACAGCTCCTCCTTTCAGATACCCTTACTAAGCTCCTTTTGTCTCTAAACTATCATCTCCTGATAACCATGAGTTCTAAATTACAGAGTTTTGATAAACAAAAAGTACATTATGTTCTCAAGCTTCCTCCCTCCAAGATTCATTCCCCATTGTGTCTTATTTTTTCAAGTTGTAAAGGTAGATTCAGTCAGATAAACTAAATGAGCAAAGCATATTTTTTTCAAAAAATCTTACCTTCCTCAGACAAGGCAATGCCTTAACACAGGTCCTAATTAAAGTTATTCATAAGAAATGTCATTTGGTAACCCTAAACCTTGAAATTAATTTCAGGCCAATAATACTCTAAAAGCTTTATATTCTGTGTGCTTATCATGTTCAATACTGTACAAACATATCTATGTGCTTCTAAATGACCTAAATCCACCTGGTTGTTAATTTTCAAAATGGGATTCAAATTGTGCACTTTCCTATTTATCATCATCAACACTGAGTAGATATTCAATTCTTATTTAATAATGCTGCTTATCTAGTCGATATTGTTAATCCCCCAAACAGAGCTCTGTAGATCTCCTAAACTGCATGCCTACTTTATACATAAAGGAAAAAAAAAAAAAACAATTTGATATACAGAGAAAAATACAAAACTGGAACTCAGATGAACAGTTCTGGGTTCCAGTTCCAGAAAAGATAATTATCAAGAAAGGATTATCAAAACAAGGATGCAGGGATTCAGTCTCTTAAATCTAATTGCCATTTGTTAGATAATGATTTTATGTGTCTAATCAGTTTTTCATTTGACAAATACTTACTTCATATTTATTTAAGAATGGAAAAGTCAAAGATGAATGAAAATTTGTCTTTTCCCTCAATTATTTTTTCTGTTATAATGAAAAGAATAGATCTAAACCCATTGGCATAATTGTGTTATGTTTGTGACATTAATCACATAATTACATAGAGAATATTTGAGCATTGCTCATACTAAGTTGTATAATATTCCTCCAAAATTTCTTGTTCACCCAGAATGATAAAATGTGATTGATCCCAAATTCAATGACAATTATCCTTATAAGAAGGTCATACACAAATGTAAAGGAAAGAAGGCTATGGGAATATGCAGGTGAAAATGTTCAGTGATGCAGCTACAAGCCAAGAAACACCAACAATTGTCAAGAGACAAGACAATTTAGTAACAGGAAAGGAAGGATTCTTCCTTACGGCCTTTGGAAGGACTATGGCTCTGCTGACATCTTAGTTTTGGACTGCTAGCCTTCAGAACTATACTAAAATAAATTTTCCTTGTCTAAAGCTACATAGTTGGTAGTAATTTGTTAAGGCAGCTCGAAGAAATTGATAAAGTTCATGTTTCCTTATTTTTGAAAAATTAAAAACATATGATCATACCCATCAAATATCTTCCCCAGAAACCTCTTGAGATGCAAGAGGTTTAAACATAATTTATAATTAGCATAGTAAACTTATATCTTTCAAGATATTCATATATATTTATTATAAATATAATTAATTAATTTTTTATTTATATATGTTTAGATGTTTATAGTGCCTAGTAGTCAACAGAGGCTAGCTCATACTACAGTAGCAAATATCTCAGTGTTTCAAAATGCCAAAATTATTTTTTGCTCTGGATCCATCTCTGCTCTATGAGAATAGGATGGTCTTCCTAGCTTTGTCCTTATTCTCAAACCTTGTCTAAAAGATCAGCTACTGTCTACAATATTACCAATGTAATTGTAGAAACCACGGGAAAGAGGCCTGCAGAGGCTAGAATAGGTACTCAAATATCTCATTTCCACTACGAGGCTTTGAACAGAAGTAGACACATTACTCTACTAAACCAGCAGGTGACCAAGAAGAGCAATCTCATCCTGAGCCCAGAGAGAGGCAGAAGAGCACAGAGAAGAGCACACATGAGGTCTGCATGTGCCCAATGTCCACACAGTTTCTAAGAATGCCTTTTTTACTTCTTCTAATTTCTGTCCTATAGAACAGGATGGTACTCAGTGCATCTTCTTGGCTGGCAGATGAATGCCTTGTATTTGTCAAGCTTTCTAATCTCTGGATGAGAGAAATTTTTATTGCACATTGTCTTATGATTCCTGCTGCCCTCAAGAGAAATTCTATTTGGTAATGTAGTCCCATTATAAGAAATATCAACAATAATTGAGAATATTATAAAAAATGGAATATGCAGTGTAACGAAACTGGTATCTTTCCTTGCTGTGCATTTATTATTCATGTTTAAAATTTTTGAAATTATAGTTACCTAAAAATGAGAAAATTAGATGCATTTACAAAAAAATATTATTATAGAATTACATGAGACAATTGAATAAACTGAGTTCTACAGACAAGAAAAAGCAAAAAGGGTGTCTTGATGGCCTTCTGTGTTCTATGACTATGAGTGGTTTTTTACTGAAGATACTAACTTTTTTTTTTTTTAACACTTTGTTTTTTTTTTTTGTTTTGGTTTTAGCTCCAGAACACAGCAAGGAGAAATGTCTTTAAATGAATGTTTCCAAGTAGATGTAAGGACAGACTCTTACTTTTTAGGCAAAGGTCCTCGAAGAAAGTTACACTTTCATAGAGTGAGCAGCTTGGTTGATAGAAATCTCACCAATCTTTTGCCAGGAACTCTGTACCTCCAGCTGCTGAACTGTGTGCCAAAACCTTCTCTTGCTAGTGTTCTTTCAGTCACATGTTCTGTTTCAATTCCCAAAGCCCATTCTATCACCTGAAGTAACCAATTATGAGCTGAGTCCAAATCAGACAGATATCTTTCCCTAAAAACAAATTCATGTCAAATTCTGGATTTTAATTGGACTATAATTTTCCAGTTAAAGTGATAGCTATTAAATGAAAGTGACATATTAATGTTTATTAAAGTCCCATGCTTTTCAGGGAAATAATGCATGTATATTTGAATGGAAATTTTAAGACCTTTATAAGAATGGAGTATAAATGGGAAATGCTAAACAGAGAGGTAGTCATATTTATGTACACTTCCCTCTTGCATTATACCAAAGACCGTCATCTTTCATGTATCTGGATAACATCTGGTCTTTCATATAATACATATATTTTGAGCACCTCACAGACTTATCACATTATAAGATTAAGTTGAAAATGCTTTTTATCTTGATATTTTCTGTTTGGCAATTAATAGTCAAAACAGGTGGGAGAGCTGCAAATATTTCTGACAACACAAATTATATATTGGCACATTCTTATGCTGTGGTCCTTATTGAAGAATGAATGTACTATAAGCATTTAACTTCCTCTTTTCTTTCTTATTTTCTTCCTTCAAATAAGCAAATCACTGTTTAGTAGGGCAAAGCAAGGGGATATCTTTTTAGACCTGTATGTATGCATGCATCTATTAAAAAAAAAAATCATTTCATTACAACTTGTTTTTCTCAGAATTCTCAATCTCTCCATTTCAATAAAGACAAACATTTTTAAAATATAAAGCAAGAAGCAGGACTAGTGTTTTGTTATAATCACAATAACAGAAGTACCTTTGGCAGCATCAGGGGAAAGTAGAACATTGGAGAATGGTGAGGCAAGGTTGAGAGGTCAGGTCTCTGGGAACCACTCTTTTCTCTGTCATTTACTGCTAAAAAGATCTTTGTCAAGTCATTACAGTTCCCTGGGGCTCAGTTTTTGCCTTTTTCAATGGCTGAATGTAATGAAACTGCTATTAAAATAACTTAGCTGAATATCACTTACAGGATATTTTATCCTGCTCACTCATTGCTCGATGAGAGAAGAGGGAACAGGGATAAGAGAAGAAATATAGTAGACTAAAAAAGATATGCTTGTCTTCTTTATTCTGAAAGTATAAGATTAGATGCTTTGATACATGCAATCTTTGTCATGGAATTCCTGTCTCTTTCCACTTTTCAGTTAGTGATATACTATTGCTCCTGTTAGAGTCTATGATCAATGTGGTAAATGCATACATGTCTAGAGGTACAAATTTCCATTAGCTTTATAACACTAAAGTGTAATGGTCTAATTCAAAAACAAGAATGAGGAGAAAAAGTAAGAAGAGAGGAGGAGAAGGAGAGGGAAAGAGAGGAAGGAAGCAGGCTGTAGATATGCGTAAAAGGAAAGAGAATAAGGAAATAGCAAAAGAGGAAGCAAAGTGATGTTTCATGAGCACAGAAAGGTTCATAGGGAGGCTCAGCAACAGAAATTTTTTGTTTGTTGGTTTGTTTGTTTAATGCATAGGATAAAAGGTCCTACAAACTCTAAGAGAGCCATCTGATTTAAAACAGATTCTAACAAATTTTGTTACTTGTTTATGCACTCAGAGGAAGTTAAAATCAGGAAAATAAGAAAGTTCTCAGAAATTTTGAATGAGTTAGGATTAACCTCAATTTAGTGAAAAAAAAAAAAAGAAAATAACAGCCTGAAATTTTAAAATGCAGCCAGGGAGGACTATAAATTTTAAGAAAGTGCTAGTTTTGTGAATTTTTTTAGTAGCAAATGAATTCTCCATTATGTTCAAAGCATATGCAAGTCATTCTAAGAAAACATGAATAATAATAATAAAAAAAACCCATGATCCATTTACCCAAAGAAATTCAGGTGGGAGATAAATTTGAACACAATAAAGTGCCATAATTAATTTGGGGACATGCTGAGTATAGAAATACTGCTGATGGAATCCCACTTGAGTTTCCTAAGAAAATACAAGTTTTATGCTTGGGCCATTTGCACCATCAGGACCAAGAAGGGTTCTTACCTGGAACTAGCTTAAAGAAAGTCAATGATAAGTACAAGATACATTAGGCAGGTGTCAGAGTTTCATTGGCCTTATTGGCAAAGATTATTAAACATGACACATATTAGGTTGTTTCAAAGGTTTTGTCCGTTTTACTGTCATGTGTTTTTGTAGCTCCATATCTTAATAAATATTTATTCTACTGTGTCATGGTATATACTGATCAATGGAGAATTTTGTACTCTATACATTGATGCTGTTCATTTTTTTCTACTTTTAATTTTTTTAATTCTTTTCAGCCTATTACTATATGATGTCATTAAGCAATTTTTGGCCAATTTTTCTCTACGAGTTCAAATTGAACCAAAGCAC